>JBAMJR010000541.1:0-17500 GCA_038501785.1 Myoxocephalus aenaeus
CTTAGCGCTCAGCTGTTTGCCCCGAGAGACTTTGTTACACACACACACACACACACACACACACACACACACACACACACACACACACACACACACACACACACACAGTTTCACAGGTTTCGTGGTTGATGAGCCCTTTTAGGTTCTACTGACGGAGAAAGTGATGTCACACACACTCCTTTGCTCTCTCATCTCCTTTCCTTTCCTGACCTGCCTTTCCTCTTATCTCCTTTCCTCTCCTCTCTCCTCTCCTCCTCTCCTTTCATATCCTCTCCTTTCCTCTCCCCCTCTCTCCTTTCCTTTTCTCTCCTCTCCTTTCCTTTCTCTCTCTCCTTTCCTCGTCCTCTCCTCCTCTCCTTTCCTTTCTCCTCAGATCATCATCACATGTCCAGAGTATTGTCCCTTACATGCCTCTCTCACACACACACACACGCACACACACACGCACGCACACACACACACACACACACACAGCTCCAGCGTGTAAACAGCCGTCTGCTTGGAAGCTCAGAAACTCTCCAATTAGGAGCAATCAGCAAGTCAGCTGGAGACTCCGCCTCCAGTCAACAAATCTCTCTCTCTCTCTCTCTTTTTCTTTTTAAATCTCACCCCCCTCGTTCCTCCCCGTCTCCGCAGGTCCACGTGTCCAACAGGCTGCGACCCGGCGGCCAGGACGGCGGCGGCGCCGGAGGAGGCGGAGCCGGACGAGCCGGCGGCGAAGGACCCCGAGGAGCTGAAGAAAGACCCGCACACCTGCTTCTTCGAGAACCAGCACCTCGCCCACGGCGCCCGCTGGACGCCCAACTACGACAAGTGCTTCTCCTGCAGCTGCCGGGTGAGCGGGGGGCGAGGGATGTGAACGCGTCCGCGCGGCGGGCACAGCGCCACCTGGTGGCACAAACTAAACCGCGCTCGTCTCTCTCCGCAGAAGCGAACCGTGATCTGCGACCCCGTCATCTGCCCGCCGCTCAGCTGCTCCCGGACCCTGCAGCCCGACGACACGTGCTGCCCGCGTCTGCGACGGTGAGACCGGACGCCGGTTATGAATGAATGAATACTTTATTCATCCCAAGGGGAGGGTGTTGTCGGGAGTAGTACATTACAGACTAAAAACAACAGGGATGAGAGGTATAGACGAAAATAAAATGAAAATAGCTGGGATGAAAGAGATGTACAGAGCAGAGAGTATTATTTAGGAAATTAAATTAAAAAATGCAAAGTATGTATGTGTAAGTACCCGTACTTTTCGGGTTATAAGCCGCTCCTACGGCTGATCAGTGTCCCCGCTGTAGCAAGCTAGTAGCGCTGCTAGTTAGCGCTGCTAGTAGCGCTGCTAGCTAGCGCTTCTGCTGCTACCCGCCCGCTGCTGCTGCTACTGCCCGCGTCCCCTCTGCCCAAGTCGGGTGTCGAGCCTGGTCCCGCTACCTTCGGTGGTTTTCAGGAGCTAGCGGAAGTTAGCGGGGAAGTGACGGAGCGCTAGCAGGAGCCCCAGCTGGCTAAAGCGGGGAGCTGTCGGGGGACACTGACCGAAGGCAGTAGCGGCTTGTAACCCGAAAGGTACGGTATATGAAGTGTAGATGAATGTAAACACAATGTTATGTTCCCAAAAGTGCTGCCGACAGAAATCATAAAGTTGCAAACTAATTCTGTTTTTTCGTGTTTTTTTTGTGTTCCTGCTCAGAGAGCAAAGAGCCCATCGACACGACGCTTCCAGAGCGGGTGGACGGAACACCCAGAGGGTGAGTCTCTCTCTCCTTCTCGCTCTCTTTTTGCATCTCAGCCTCCAGTTAATTAAAAGACAACGCTGCATCCTTTCCCAGCTGATTGTTCTCCTCTGTAACCTTTTATTCCGTCCCTCTTTCCTCTCTCAGGTTGCTACTTCGAGGGCGACCAGAAGATGCACGCCCCGGGCACCACGTGGCATCCCTTCGTGCCGCCCTTCGGCTACATCAAGTGTGCCGTCTGCACCTGCAAGGTAAACATACGCTCCCCGTAAACCTTTTTCACACCTGGATGGGTTTGCTTTTGTTTCCGAAATCCCTCAACGGAACGTTTGTCTCGCAAAAGAAAGCTACGGACATGAGTTCACCGTGAGGAACGTTTAGACTGTTTATGTAATAAGTTCAGGGTTCTTACGCTCATGGAAAACCTGGAAAAGTCATGGAATTTTAAAATGGTTATTTCCAGGCCTGGAAAAGTCCTTGAAAATATTAAACCACAAAAGTGTAGTAAAAGTCATGTAAATGTGTTATATTCATGTGTTCATGACGTTCATTCACGCTGAGTTTGAAATAATTAAAATGCTTTTAAAAGAAAGACGCTCAAAATATAAGCAGGCATACATACAGGCATCTATATAAATGTTTATTCTTTTAATCAAACTATTGTCTCATTCATTTGTGTCATTTAAGGTTTACTGTATGCTTTGTATTCTCATTGTCCAGTTTAAATACTACATTTACTCACTTTTTCATGTTTACACCCAGATTTCACTAAATGTTTGGTCATGGAAATTTGGTTTAAAGTCATGGAAAAGTCATGTAATTTGGTTTAAAGTCATGGAAAAGTCATGTAATTTGGTTTAAAGTCAATGCAATTTGGTTTTAAAGTCATGAAAAGTCATGTAATTTGGTTTAAAGTCATGCAATTTGGTTTAAAGTCATGAAAAGTCATATAATTTGGTTTAAAGTCATGGAAAAGTCATGGAAAAGTCATGTAATTTGGTTTAAAGTTATGGAAATTTGGTTAAAAGTCATGGACATTTGTTTAAAGTCATGGGAAAAGTCATATAATTTGGTTTAAAGTTATGGAACTTTGGTTAAAAGTCATGGACATTTGGTTTTAAAGTCAAGTAATTTTGTTTTAAAGTCAAGTAATTTGATTTAAAGTCATGAAATTTGATTTAAAGTCATGTAATTTGGTTTAAAGTCATGGAAAAGTCATATAATTTGGTTTAAAGTTATGGAACTTTGGTTAAAAGTCATGTAATTTGATTTAAAGTCATGGAAAAGGCAAGTAATTTGGTTTAAAGTCATGTCTTTTCGTTTAAAGTCATGTCATTTGGTTTAAAGTCATGTCTTTTGGTTTAAAGTCATGTCATTTGGTTTAAAGTCATGTCTTTTGGTTTAAAGTCATGTCATTTGGTTTAAAGTCATGTCATTTGGTTTAAAGTCATGTCTTTTGGTTTAAAGTCATGTCATTTGGTTTAAAGTCATGTCTTTTGGTTTAAAGTCATGTCATTTGGTTTAAAGTCATGTCATTTGGTTTAAAGTCATATAATTTGGTTTAAAGTCATGTCATTTGGTTTAAAGTCATGTCTTTTGGTTTAAAGCCATGTCATTTGGTTTAAAGTCATGTCTTTTGGTTTAAAGTCATATAATTTGGTTTAAAGTCATGTCATTTGGTTTAAAGCCATGTCATTTGGTTTAAAGTCATGTCTTTTGGTTTAAAGTCATGTCATTTGGTTTAAAGTCATGTCATTTGGTTTAAAGTCATGTCATTTGGTTTAAAGTCATGTCTTTTGGTTTAAAGTCATGTCATTTGGTTTAAAGTCATGTCATTTGGTTTAAAGTCATGTCATTTGGTTTAAAGTCATGTCTTTTGGTTTAAAGTCATGTCTTTTGGTTTAAAGTCATGTCATTTGGTTTAAAGTCATGTCTTTTGGTTTAAAGTCATGTCATTTGGTTTAAAGTCATGTCTTTTGGTTTAAAGCCATGTCTTTTGGTTTAAAGCCATGTCTTTTGGTCATGGAACCCCATTGGTCAGTACTAAGTCTCTGCCGTCCTCAGGGCTCGTCGGGGGAGGTGCACTGTGAGAAGGTGACGTGTCCGCTGCTGAGCTGCAGCCACCCGGTGCGGCGCAGCCCCTCCGACTGCTGCAAGGAGTGTCCCGAGGAGGAGAGGACGCCCGCGGGCCCGGAGCACGGGGACATGATGCAGGCCGACGGGCCCAGGAACTGCAAGTTCGGCAAGAGCTTCTACCAGAACAGCGACAACTGGCACCCCTGGGTGCCGCTGGTGGGGGAGATGAAATGCATCAACTGCTGGTGTGACGTGAGTCAAGCTGCTGGTTATTAATACATAATAGTTCCTCTTCTCTTTTAGTGGAGTATTGACAGAATGATGAATCGCTATGAGTATAAATATTTTTAGCTGCTCTCAGATCCTCTGTTCCAACTCTCACGGAAGTATAATAATATAATATATATATATATATATATATATATATATATATATATATATATATGTATATACATATATATATACTTTAATATCAATACGAAACCTTCCTCCTCCCTCACAGCACGGTGTGACTAAGTGCCAGAGGAAGCAGTGCGCGGTGCTGACCTGCAGCGGCATCGCCCGGCGGGAGGCGGCGTGCTGCCCCGAGTGCCTCGGTGAGACACACACACACACACACACACACACACACACGTTATTCTGCATTATTCTCAGAGAGCGCCAGAGGGCATGCAAACTAAATGTAGCTGTGAAGATGCAAAACGTCTTAAACCAACCTCCTTAATGCAGAGGAGGGCTTGTAATTAACGGTGAACTCATATCTCATATTTATAAACTACTTTATTGTCTTTAAACGAGCTCTGTGAAGAAAGAAGTTGAGTATTAAACTCTTTATAAAGAAACAAAGGTTGAATATCATGTGAAATATTTTATTTGGCTGCAAAATATATACTCAAATTAAGATTTTTAACACTTATTTGTGTGTTCCTTACAATGTAAATAGTGCTTTTATCAGTGAACTATTTGTTGCATTATTGCATTAAGTCTATATAAATGACTTCTCTCTTGATTTATTCCCTCAGTAAACATTGTAAACATGAGTTTATGTCTCAATCTCTAGTTTCAAGTCTTCTTCAATACAGCATGATGTTCATTTAGTAAATTATGGTCATTTAGAGTCAAACAGACCATAAAGCAGGGGACGCTTTAGGGGCGGGGCTACAAGGTGATTGACAGGTCTCTACATCGCTCCTCCTCAGTCCAAACATGGTCACTTCCTGTTCACCGGTTGCAAAAAAAAAACAAGATGGCGTCGGCCAAGCCGCTGAATTCTTGGGTCCTAAATCGATTTTTTTTTTTTCTTTCTGTTTCTCCACAGAATCCAAAGAGGAAGACGACGTGACGATGAAGGCTCCGGACAAAAGACGGAGCTGGGGACACTGATCTGGTTCAGACCCAAAACACCAAACCCCCCCCTCCTCCCCGACGGACCCCAAACCCAGAGCTGCACACTGGGTCGGATTGTAATGAACAGAGAGACGGAGACGCATTAAAAACCCTCCAGAGACTCTCAGCCAAGGACCAACCAGACACAAGCCTTCTCTCTTTTTGCTCTGTTTCTTTTGTTTTTGTTTTTGAAAACAGCTCAACAGGACAACAAGGTATATACATATATTTATATTCATAAATATATGTATATATATATGTACAAATATAACACCTGTTCAATGGGATTCTCAGCTTCGCTTTGAGGGGAAAGATGTGTTAAGATGATGTCATCGACAGGGCTTCTTCTTGAAGTACAGCCATGGAAAGGATCGTGTTGCCTACATATGTGTGAGTGTGTGTGTGAGTGTGTGTGTGTGTGTGTGTGTGTGTGTGTGTGTGTGTGTGTGTGAGAGAGAATGTGTGTGTGTGTTTTTTTTACCAGTAAAGAATATGAATAATCAGCAATACAGAAACACGATTAACGTCCAGGGCGGCAAAGCATCGATTTAAAAACCGTTAAAAAACACAACCTGGAAACGGGGTTTCCCTTAGGCCCGCCCCCAGCTGTGATTGGCTGTCAGATTTTATCCCCACTCGTCATTTCATCGCTCTCTCACTGTCGTGCTCACTCACTAACGCGAGCTTTGCCTTTCGCCTCCCGTGGATCTCGCCGCCTCTCCGTGCTTCGGAAATAAGTCATATTTTCTTATTTTTCTATCGGTGTTGTTTATGAATATGAAGCTGGTTTGTATTTTTGTTTGTTTTTTGTATTTATTGAATGACGTGGAGACAAAATAAAAAAAGATGTTTGCTGGTTAAAAAAAAAAGAGTGAGTTTGTGGGTTTTCATTCATGTCATCTTTGTAGTTTCTCCCTCTGTGTTTCTCTTTCTTCTCCTCTTCACGCTCTTCATCCTTCAGCTTCATCGTCTGACGCTCTTTGTTGTTTCTTTCTCTGACCTCCTCACTTCCTCGTCACCTAGTTTGGTCCCCTCACTTCCTCTTTTCACGCTATGTATCCTTTCCTTCCCCACCTCTTTTCTTTTCTTTCTTTCTTTCTTTTCCTTTCGTCTTGTCTTTTCCTCTCCTGTCTTTTCCTTTCTTTTCCTTTCCTTTCTGTCATTTCCTGTCCTCTCCTGTCTTTTCCTTTCTTTTCCTTTCCTTTCTGTCATTTCCTGTCCTCTCCTGTCTTTTCCTTTCTTTTCCTTTCCTTTCTGTCATTTCCTGTCCTTTCCTGTCTTTTCCTTTCTGTCTTTTCCTTTCTGTCTTTTCCTTTCCTTTCTGTCCTTTCCTGTCTTTTCCTTTCTGTCTTTTCCTTTCTGTCTTTTCCTTTCTGTCTTTTCCTTTCCTTTCTGTCCTTTCCTGTCTTTTCCTTTCTGTCTTTTCCTTTCTGTCCTTTCCTGTCTTTTCCTTTCCTGTCCTTTCCTTTCTGTCTTTTCCTTTCCTTTCTGTCCTTTCCTGTCTTTTCCTTTCTGTCTTTTCCTTTCTGTCCTTTCCTGTCCTTTCCTTTCTGTCCTTTCCTTTCCTTTCTGTCCTTTCCTTCCCGGCCCATCTTACCCTCTCCTCTCTTCTCCTCTCCTCTTGTTTCCTTTCCTTTCTCCTCAGACCATCATCACATGTCTGAGATTTTGTCCCTCACATACCTCCCTATACACACACACACACACACACACACACACACACACACACACACACACACACACACACAAACACACACACACACAGTGCAGACAGATTGAAACATAAACACACATTCACTGATGTACACGTGCACAAACTCCTGAATCAGGAACACACACATTGCAAAAGGGCAAGCAGAATTATTTCCAACACACACAACACACACACACACACACACACACACACTACACTGCACTCTGCTGGCCAAAACCCGCTACTACACCTCCTAAAATCCAGCTGGTTGACGGCGCTTCTGACGGCACCTTTTGACCTCGGTGTGTGTGTGTGTAAGTGTGTGTGTCGTGTTGGAAAGTCATCATCAGGCCAGCGGGGAGAGGCGGGGTCAAAGGTCAAGCATGCCGAGCTCCAGCATGACATGCGTAGCAGCCCGAGCGCTGCGTCTGCACATTTAGTTTTTCATTATTGTGTTGGTTCTCGCCGTGCGGACGAACACGCTGCTGTTCCTCAGAGACACCTCCAGACATGTCTGCTCACTCCGCCGCTGATAGGAAACAGGTTATTGTTATTGTTTATCATCTCAATTAAAACCAGAGATGTCCCTGTTCTTCTTTGTGGTTAAAAAACTCAGTTGTATTCCACATGGACTTTTGGACTTGGTGTACTTTTCTTTGATTCTCAGTTTGTTTTTTGCTCTCCGTCCGACATCATGATTATATTTTGGATGCAAAAAAGTAAGAAAGTAAAATCACTGGAGTCCTAAGTCTAATAAGTCTCACGTATCTTGGAGCCCACACTGTCACTAACTGCACTCTCTGAATAAATGTGATCCCACAACACTGTTCCTGTGAAGTCGGGTTAGATGTTTATTCACTGTTACGTTTTACCTTTCACAGAGACAGGCTAGCCGTTTCCCCCCCCGTTTCCAGTCTTTATGCTAAGCTAAGCTAACTAGCCGCTGCCAAACACGATAGAAGCATCTATGTCTTTATATAACGCAAAAGCGTGTGGCCCAATGGATTATTTTTAGAGCTTAATTTGAAACTCGTTGACAAACGAGCTTCAAAACCCCCACTGTTAATTAAAAGAACAACATTATTATTGGAGATAGTTTTATTTCACTTTTTGGGTCTTCAGGGTGACTTTTTTAGATCTGAAAATAGCTCTTCCCCCATGTATATTTAGGCTGCATCAATACACAACATAAAGACAACCTACATTTATTGTGTATAATTTACAGTAATGAAAATATTAATAGTATATAATTAATAGTATTTTTTCAAAATGTGGAGCCTCAAATAACTGCTCTGTGTTTTGGAAGAAAGTTTGTCGACGTGACATATTTTGACGCAGATCAGTGTTGTTGTGTTTAAAGTAAAAACAACAAACAGCCACAGTGAGAATAATGCAGACGGTTCAGAGAGGGGTTCAGAGGAAAGGTTGGTTTGGGAGATGAGGGGGAGGAGAGACGGTGGGTCTGTTGTGTTCCTGGGATTCATCTTTATTTATGTGTTACACTGCGGAGAGAAACTGGGGAATACAGTTTGTTTGTGTACCTGTTTTACCACCATGTGGGGACATATGTCTATTCACACAGTCACATTGTGGGGACTCGCCTTCCTTATGGGGACAACAAGAAGGTCCCCATAACTTATAAATTACATTTTAGGTCACGTGAGGTCGATTTAAAGTTGATCCTAGCGGCTATATTTAGGGTAGGGGAATCAATGCAAGTCTATGTTATGTCATTGAAAGTGAGTGTGTGTGTGTGTGTGTGTGTGTGTGTGTGTGTGTGTGTGTGTGTGTGTGTGTGTGTGTGTGTGTGTGTGTGTGTGTGTGTGTGTGTGTGTGTGTGTGTTTATACAGCTTCTTAGTGAGGACCGATTGTAATTCTGTGTTAGGAGGACCCAGCAAAATATTCTTTTCATTTTACAGAATAACTGCCTGTTATCTGTGCATATGACAATAATAAAAAATACCTTGAATCTTGAATCTTGAATCTTGAATTGCAGGGTTCTTGGACATTTTGGCCGGCGCCTTGCTTTGAGACGGACCTTCAAAGGCCCGTTTGAAGGGCTGATACCTGGTTTTAAGGTTCAGGTTAGAGTTAGGTTTAAGTTAGGGTCAGGGTCTGGGGTCAGGCATTTAGTTTTGATGGTTAAGGTTAATGGTAAGGGGTGAGGGAACGCATTCTGCCAATGACCGCGATAGAGGAACAAGGTTAGTGTGTGTGAGCAAGAAAAGAGTGGGCGAGGTCCCTGACCAATACGTTTCAGCTCTTGTAAGTCTTGTTGGCAATTTTTCATTTTTATATTTTTGAAAGCGCCGACAATAAAGCACATGTCAGCAAAAAAAAGAAAAGTCAGCACAGTTTGAAAGGTACTGCGGGAAATGCGCGCACACACACACACACACACACGCACACACACACACACACACACACACAGACGGCCACATTTGTTATGTATTGACAGTAGAGGTATAGTGTGAAAACAGGTGTTACAGTCATCAGAGGGCCTCATCTGTCTCTGTCACACACACACACACACACACACACACACACACACACACACACACACACACACACACACACACACACACACACACACCTCTGAAAACTAAACTATAATTTCTTAAAATAAATGTCTTTTTTCACAACATTTTTGCTTCACATTTTAGTGTAATTCAATTTATGGAACTTTTGATTTTATTTACAAAAATAGAACAGCCCCTGAAATAAGACCTAAAATAACAAGGCACATGATAAAAAATAAGATATAATTAAAGTCACAATAATTTAGTAAGTAGTGAATACATATCTAATTATATATACACCTACAAATACATCAAAGAAGCGTCTTTGAGCATTTTGAAAAGTGCTATATCAAATTAATGTATTATAATTATAAATATACACATGAATACACACACATGTACACAACATAATAAATATATTAATACAATTTTAAAAATAAATGAATACAAAATTAAATAATATTTACTATGTATATATATATAGACATACTAAGTCTATATATACAAAACAATACAAATAAAGTAAAATAGAATAGAATTTAATAAATGGAAATGTAATAAATAAATATGTATTATTATAACAAATATATCATCTGTATTTCAGATGCATTTTTATTGTAATTAAGTTTTCCCCTGTGAGTTTACAGTGACATAACACTGAGTGTTTTGTTTGTTACAATAACTTAACAATGGTGACAGAAATAAGCCGCATGTATATCTGTTCTCTGAAACTATCTATTGTTACAGTACATGTTGTTGTATTGTTTTAAACGATGCGTCTCCTGCAGATAACCATGTGAATGTATTTGCAGAACGTAAAGCGTGTTCATGTGTGTGTGGTTCATTATGCCGGCGCCGTAGATTCGCTACATGAGTGACCGGTTTCAACATTCGGGCCACAAGTATCAGCTTTGTGTTCCGGCAAATTGCAAAAATACTAAAAATAAAAACCCAACAACCTGTAAACGTCTCAACCGACAGGCTGGAGGAGGAGAGAGGCTCATCAATGTTTTATCACTGCTGCCCTCTGCTGTGAACATCTGAACTGACACTTTAACCACGGCATTAAAATGAGGCTTTACAGCGTTCAGCCCAACACACACACACACACACACACACACACACACACACACACACACGGGCCCTTTATATATGTATATAGCATCATAAAATGGCTCTTTAGTTTCGTCCCATCGCTGCAGCTGCAGCAGATTTTTTTATGGCGTCATAACGGTGTTAAACCGTTATTTCAGCCACTGAACTTTCCCTCAGCTCCGAGCTCCACCGGCACGTTTGCAGCGTTCAACGCCTTGCTCAAGGGCAGGACAGCAGCGACTGCACAGACATTCTATGAGCAGGTTTTTTTTTCTCTCATCTTTGCCAGTTGTCTGACCTTTAAGCCGCTCATGTATTCGCAATCAGATTCAGGTGCATCATGGGAGAATATCGAGGAAAAAGCGTTGAACAAAGCCGGTTTTATATTTTATTTATTGATATCATATGAAAAGGATTCTGACAGTAGTGTTTTGGTGGAAACTCACCTCTCCTCTGGGGTTTCACATGAAAGGAAAGCGCTGAACGCTTCATGTTGTGTGATAGAAACGGAGGGGAAACACTTCGTATTACAGAGGACAAAAGTTTTGTTTTGGACTTTCTCCCTTTTGTAAAACTTCTCCTTTACTCAAACCCCTTCCATCAGCTTCTCTCGTCTGACGTCTGACTTCAGGGGGTTAGATTGAAGGAAGCTTTTATTTTGAAAGGACTGCAGCTCCCCAGCAACGTCCAGAAAAGGCGAGTTTATTCAACATGAACACATGAAATGGAAAAAATATGGAAAAACGAGCAAAACCCCACATGTAAATATAATTTAAATAGAGTAAAATACAATAAGAAATAAAAGGAAATGTTGCACTTTATCAGCTCCATTGTTGTATGAACCAACAACCTACTTGTGCCAGGTAACAAAACCGTGTTCTGTCACGTGGATGAGATGACATACGTTAATGGGGGATAGCTGTTAAAAATGTGGATTCTGGCAAAAATGCAGTTTACGTTACACCTGCTTTGAACAATATTTTTGAAACAAACATCGTTGTCATGATGTCGGTTTGTTCGGTGTCTTGTTTTATTGTGAAGTCCTTGTCTTGTGTGTCCTCTGTGGTTCTGCACTTCCTCCCCTGTGATTGTCCGTCTGCCCTGTTCCCTGATTGTGTATTCCCTTCACTTGTGCTGCCCTCATTGTTTCCACCTGTTCCTCGTTACCCTCCTCTTGTATTTAAACCCTGTTTGTCGCCTGTCCTCTGTGGTGGACATTTATCATAAGTGCTTTATTCTTAAATGTGTAGCTGAACTCTGAGAGGAGAGTTCAGTTCATCTTGACCCAGTCTCATCAGCGCCATCCGTGTGAAGCAATAACAGGTTGATTTCGGTATTGTTTTTTGTTCTTTTCGTTTTGTTTTCTTTCTGTGCCTCTCACTCTTGCTCTCAGGGCCGCAGCCAAACAACATCCTCCAGACAGCATCAAGGCTTGTCTGGAGGGAAGGAGGACACTGAGGAGGAGCAGGGGGGGGGAAGGGGCAAACATTTCAATAATAATTGTTGATGTATAAAACTCATGTTGAACTATTTTTCCTGGTCAGACCTCCGAGCCATCTGTGGTGACGAGCTCTGCCCATTCAATTGAATTATTCCAAGTTTCTGTTTAATAAATACTTAAAGACATTTAAGTGTTTCACATCGCATTTGTTTTCTCTAAAGGAGATTGATAAGGTTAATTCAATTTCCATTACATCCTCTTGTTGGGTTGTACTGTTGGTCCCCGGCTGATGTCCTGTGAGTGTAACTGTTTTATGCCTGTTTTTGCTCCTGGTTTTTGCCTCCTGGGATTACCGTACTTTTCGGGTTACGAGCCGCTACTACCTTCGGTCAGAGTCCCCGTTAGCTCCCCGCTGTAGCCAGCTGGGGCTCCTGCTAGCGCTCCGTCACTTCCCCGCTAACTTCCGCTAGCTCCCTGAAAACCACCGAAGGTAGCGGGACCAGGCTCGACACCCGACTTGGGCAGAGGGGACGCGGGCAGTAGCAGCAGCAGTGGCCGGTAGCAGCAGAAGCGCTATCTAGCAGCGCCAACTAGCAGCGCTACTAGCAGCGCTATCTAGCAGCGCTACTAGCTTGCTACAGCGGGGACACTGATCAGCCGTAGGAGCGGCTTATAACCCGAAAAGTACGGTACTCTTTTGTTTGTGCGTTCCTCCTTCCTGTTTTTGGAAGCCTGAGTTTTGTTTTGTTTGTGTGAATTTACTTTTTGAACCATTGCTTTGGCGTTTGGGTCCTCTCTCCTTACCCCACACCTGACAATTGTATTACGAGACAAAACGGTGCTTTCCTCTAATCGTACCGAGCCGTTTTGTCGCCTGAACCTTTACGTTCATGGCTGACGTGAAACGGCTCAAAGTCTTTGAACTGCTCTCACTTGTGAAGAAGTTTTTGAGTACAAGGGAAAAGCTCAAAGTTGCGGTATCTAACTGGAGGACGTTAAGCCTTGAAGCCGACCTCAGACTTTCATCTCTCAGAACGTCGCTGTAGATTCTCCTCTCAGATGAGTGAGCTCTGTTGCCTCAGCCCGGCTGTCAGAGCGGCAGATGAAAGTACAGCACGTGTTCCAGGAATATGTATTTCATCTTTCCAGCTGACATTAAACGGGTAATCTCTCATTTGAGTTGTTTATTTAACTATTTTATTTGACATTTATTAAGACCAGGAAGTTGAGACAGCTGCATTTTGACTATGATTGTCAGGGTAAAGAACATTCTGACAGAGTGGACAATTATGTTTTATATATCGAGGACTCGTGGGTGGATTTGTGTGTATAGGAAAATGCAGATGTGCATGCCTGTGTATATTTACCTGGAATAAAGATATATTCAAAGATAATTAAAGGTTGTTGGTCTTGTAGCTGCTTTTAAGTCAAGTGGTGAATGTTTTATATATATTGAATAAATGCTGTTTGTATTTTTAACTATTCATATCATCTTTTCATCTGTATTTTTATTATTATCATATTTTTGTAAAAATAAACTTTATTATTGTCGACAACCTTCACTTCTGCATCTATGTATAATGTTAATATATCTAAATTAATACACATTTAACTGACAGAAGTAGAAAAAAAAGACCAGGAAGTCTCAGCAGCCTCTCAAACAAGAAACATTTGTATAAACAATGTAATTCTCAATTAAACAGAATAACTGCTGTTTAAAACCGTGGCCGCTCTAGAAAAACCATCATAAGTCTCTATCATTAATGGATATGAATATTTACATGTGAAATACTGTTGGTGGGTCATGTGTTGGCATCATTGGTGTTACGGCTCACTGTTGGAAAACAGAAGATTGTTAGCTGAGAAATCCTTCTGCATGTCGGAGACTCGGAGCTGAAACATGGCTGTTCTGAGATCTCCATGCAGCCGGAGGACCGGATCAGGACTCGCAGACTAAAGCAGAACACGCATCACTTCCTCCATCGTCTGCTGGTGCTCAACAACCTGAACGCACCTTTAAACCGTCATCTGACAACAGGAAATGTCTCTTTTAGCTTCACATCCCCTCCGTTGATGGAACGATGCATACGAGAGAGATGGTGCGATCTCCCAGCATGCATTCCTCTGCTGCTTACGGCGTCGTCCATCACTCGCTCTGCTGCAGGCCTGTTGGAGGAGACGGAGGTCGTCTTCTCCATTCATCTCTCCAAACACGTCTGAAGAGACGGATGTTTCTCCCCAAATGTTTCCTGACAGAATGAAGGCTTTTGATCTGAACTGCGTCAGAGACAATACAGTTACATGTCTTTTATTAAACATAACTAAATATTCATCATCTTTAATAAACATAACTAAGTATTTCACCATCTTTAATAAACAACTAAGTATTTCACCATCTTTAATAAACATAACTAAGTATTTCATCATCTTTAATAAACATAACTAAGTATTTCACCATCTTTAATAAACATAACTAAGTATTTCATGATTTTTTATTTACATGTGTTGCTGCACTTACGTAGGAAAAAACACATCTTATAATATCTTACAAAAAATGAGTAACCTTTTGGTAAGATATACATTGTAATGGCAGCAGCATTAAAAACTAATGGAAAGAGAGCAAAGCTGCACCGTCCTTTAAATGTATTATTTCAGTCAGAATAAAAATATAGAAATCTGCATCAGTATGAGCTTCATAAAGAGTAGTTCAAGGTCCCATTCATGTGATCATGCTATCAGAAAACATACAAACATTATAGTATATCTAACATCTTCAATATCCTCAATAGAGAAACCTGTTTGCGAGCGTGTCAACACCAACACCAACAAGCAAGGCGGTGCTCGCCCGCCCCCTGCTGGTGAGGAGAGGCGGTGCAGGGAGGCCTCCAGGGAGAGCTGGACTCAGCTCTTGGGCCAGAACAGAGTCCAGAACCTTCTTCTCCTCGGAGGAGAACCGACCCAGAACGTCAGTAAGTCTGTTATATGCACTGAGAATTGTTTTTGTTGCTACTGTTTATGTTCCTTATGATGCAAATAAAATAAATGCTGGACTGTTTCTGTTCTGATCGTCACGCGTTACAAAGCGGCTCCAGCTGAAGTCTGTTGTGCATCCCTGTGTTTAACCTCTAATGTGGTCAATCCTTTAACATATAGGGTGCTCTAATTACAGGTGAACCTTCATGGTAGCTGCTAAGAAAAGAACCCAACCAGTTTAAACGTGTAATGTGTAGATCTGTGTTGGGGTACGACACACATAAATGACAATAAAAGACCCTTGAGTCCTACAGGAAGCAGCTCTCTCCTCACAGACTCCATCCAGACCCTCAGCTCATTAAGTCTGATTCCTCTCAGATGAAACACAGCGAGCTGAATGGAATCGATCCGTATTGCCGCCGCATTCTTCTCACTACACCCTGCAACGCGTCACAGCAGATTACAATTCAAGCTGTTCAATTCTCTCACCCCCCTCAAAAAAAAGTCCACAAGTGTTGCACTCCATTATTGCAGAGCGGCTGTGCTTATCAAGCCGAGCAGAAGAGAGAAGCCGCTGCTATCTCTCTCTCATACACACTGCCGATGCAGGTTGTGGATACGGTCGCCGTGTGCGTCTGCATCGGGTAGGGACTTGTTTGTGGTTCAATGTGCATTTTATTCCTCCATCCTCGGAGCAGAGGGCGAAGAGCCGCTGCGTATGCTAATGTTGCTCATCAAAGCTCTGAATTAAAATGTAAATAAGCCTGGAGGATATGGCGGCTGAGCGTGGAGACAACAGGCTGCAGAGAGCCAAAGACAAAGAGACTCTTTAAACGAGCCGAGAGAAGCTTCCCGTTGGTTTTTCTGAACCCGTCAACCTTCAGACGCCTCGTCCCGCCGCATTCAGGCTCCAATTAGTGCTTATGGATTTCTTTTCTTGGACCGTTTTAACTGAACAGGTGAAATCCGCTTCGCGATCGGCGGCTGAGCCGTGGGCTGATCGAGCGAGATTGCGATGAGGTGTCGTGAATGTGTTATATTGATTTCTCCGCTTCGTTGTCTGAGGAAGGATCGAATCTGGTGTCAGCGTGCGAAGAGCCGATGGGGCCTCGGCGTCACGCTGTCTGTCAGAAGTTCACACTAAGTCCCGCCCCCTTGGATTGCGACATTAGCGTTTAGCGTGACGCTGGTTCCCTCGACGTAAAGCCGACGGGATTTTTCAATTGGATTTGGATCGGACCTCTGAGGCAAACAGACGTTTATGATTTATGTTTTTGATCATTTCAACAAACGAAAACCACTTTTATGATGTTTGAAGAATGAATGCAATCAGGAGTAAAAGCTGACATGTGGGCTATAAACGACCTGCATTCTCTCTACTGGCCACCAGGGGACGACTCCTCTGGTTGTATAGAAGTCTATGCTTCATGTGGTAAAGCTGCATTCTCTCTACTGACCACCAGGGGGTGACTCCTCTGGTTGTATAGAAGTCTATGCTTCATGTGTTAACGCTGCATTGTCTCTACTGACCACCATGAGGCAACTCCTCTGGTTGTATAGAAGTCTATGCGTCATGTGTTAAAGCTGCATTCTCTCTCCTGTCCACCAGGGGGCGACTCCTCTGGTTGTATAGAAGTATATGCGTCATGTGTTAAAGCTGCATTCTCTCTACTGACCATCAGGGGGAGACTCCTCTGGTTGTATAGAAGTCTATGCTTCATGTGGTAAAGCTGCATTCTCTCTACTGACCACCAGGGGGTGACTCCTCTGGTTGTATAGAAGTCTATGCTTCATGTGTTAACGCTGCATTGTCTCTACTGACCACCATGAGGCAACTCCTCTGGTTGTATAGAAGTATATGCTTCATGTGTTAAAGCTGAATTCTCTCTCCTGACCACCAGGGGCGACTCCTCTGGTTGTATAGAAGTCTATGCTTCCTATATTAATGCTGCATTCTCTCTCCTGACCACCAGGGGGCGACTCCTCTGGTTGTATAGAAGTTTATGCTTCATGTGTTGAAGCTGCATTCTCTCTCCTGACCACCAGGGGGCGACTCCTCTGGTTGTATAGAAGTTTATGCTTCATGTGTTGAAGCTGCATTCTCTCTCCTGACCACCAGGGGGCGACTCCTCTGGTTGTATAGAAGTCTATGCTTCCTATATTAAAGCTGCATTCTCTCTCCTGACCACCAGGGGGCGGCGACTCTGGTTGTATAGAAGTCTATGCTTCCTATATTAAAGCTGCATTCTCTCTCCTGACCACAAGGGGGCGACTCCTCTGGTTGTATAGAAGTCTATGCTTCCTATATTAAAGCTGCATTCTCTCTCCTGACCACCAGGGGGCGACTCCTCTGGTTGTATAGAAGTCTATGCTTCCTATATTAATGCTGCATTCTCTCTCCTGACCACCAGGGGGCGACTCCTCTGGTTGTATATAAGTCTATGCTTCCTATATTAATGCTGCATTCTCTCTCCTGACCACCAGGGGGCGACTCCTCTGGTTGTATAGAAGTCTATGCTTCCTATATTAAAGCTGCATTCTCTCTCCTGACCACCAGGGGGCGACTCCTCTGGTTGTATAGAAGTCTATGCT
>JBAMJR010000541.1:22500-57500 GCA_038501785.1 Myoxocephalus aenaeus
AGCCGACGGCTGTGGATTTAAGTTCTCTCTCTGTAGTCGTGGAGTCTGGATCATTTTTATTTCAGAGCCTGATTACTTTTGATTTTTTTTCCCTCTCTTTTATTCAATTTTTGATCATTGCTGTTTAGAGAAGGAGGCCGAGAAGTGTCGAACAAATGGAAACGCTGGAGGTTAAACATGTATTATTGCAGACGGACATTAAGACTCGCTCCACATAGAATTTCAAATATATATAAATAAAACCGGATAGCCGAGAATAGATCGAACATGATAGTTCTGTTTTTCTTTGTAAGCTTCCGGGAAACTGTTCGATTTGCACGCACATTTGTTTTGTCTGTCGCCTGATCACATCCCTTTCCACCCGAGGACCAGTTCTTCTGGATCTTTTCCAGACGACCATCATCATCAGTTTCATTGCCAACGTCCGTATCTGATCGACGCCCCTCGGCCCCCGTATGATGCAGATTCTATAAGAGTGGGTTTTATATAACAGCCAGTTGGGAATCAGTCAAAAATACAATTTATTTCATTTGTGTTCAGGGACACAAATTGTCTGTTTTTAGTTTTTGTCAATGGAAATTGGGTCAATTAGGATCCTTTTTTTGTGGTGGACACATGAATCAAACACATCCATGTGACTATGCTAACGGTCATAGCTAGTGACGGAGTGTTAAATATCAAGAAAGACTACTTCAGGAGGTGGGTGAGTCCAACAAACACACATGACCTCCGGTGTTGTTGTGGTTTTGTTGCCGAAACCTATAATGTCTTGTGATGCTTTTCATAACCTCACTGAGTATGTTTTATTATCTCAAGCTATAACTTTCATCTCTACCGTAATGCCGTGTTTTGGGTCCTGAAAAAAACAATTGATTGTATTTCTTGGCGATTTGTCCCGAAACTGCCACGAGACAATGTTGTATATAAATATGTCTGACGCGTCTTTTAGAGGTAGAAACATATGAGATGAAAGGTGAAACATGCCATGTTTAATTTACTTTCTATAAGATATACAAAAAGATATTTAAAAATGAAGAAATAATTCCACTTCCTGTCTATTTAATGGCAATTTTGGCGCATCTCTCCGACTACGAGTAAAGTCCTTGTGTGCTTGAGAAGTTTCTTTTAGTTTCTTAAATGTGAATGTTTCGCTGCCAATCGGCCGCCTGTGATGTGGGATATCGTCTTTGTCCTGCCTTGTGAGTCCAGCTTCCTTTCGGGGAGTTGAACGCTCCGAAGAGGCTTTCCTCGTCCGTACTGTAAAGCTACTACATTAACTTATCTCCGCTCTCTGGACACAGTCCATTAACGCCGTAGTCGCCGTCTAATCGAGAAACAATTAGCTGAGGCAGAAAGCGAGTTGGCGAAGAGCTTTCGGGGTTCTTTCTTTCTACTCAAGCATGAATCAGTCCGACGTATCCACGAGACTAATAGAGTCGTCCACCGCCAAATAAACACCACGAGTATCGGCGGCCGCGCTGCTGCCCCGAGGCAAGTGATGGATTTCTCGTCTAAAGTTCACCGCTCGAGGGACGCCACCAGACTCTGCTGAGGCGGGAACAGAGAGAGAGAGAGGGAGGAGGACGGGAGGCAAAAAAAGGAGGTGGAGGCAGATGGAGGTTGGATCGCTCCCAGTATTTGAAGTTATTGATCTCTGAAGCTCGATTCCCCTTTGATGGCCTGAGAGAGTCGAAGCGTTTGGCCTGATTTGTTTTCCAAAATTGTGTTCAAATTAAAGTACTTTAGCAGAATTTTAATTAATGATCCATTTCTTGATGTGGGCAGAGCTTTAGAAATCAGGGCTTGATTGAGATGGACTTTATTCCATGTTGCTCTCCAAAGAGCTCAGTCTGTGTGCATTACTACGAACGTTCTGGTTCAACTCGTGCTGGATCATCATTTTCAATCACTCATTGGAGCAACAACTCCCCATTGGTGAGCAAATTGCAGGTTTTGTCTGTTGATTCTAAAGACTAGAGACACCAAGACACAACAACCCTCTAGCAGACTGTAGGGCTTTTTGTAATTGGTTTTCAATGAGACTGGTCCATCTTTACCAACTTTACCAAACCCCATAATTGAGGTTTCGTGTTTGATTCAAACTGTTCTCATAGGTAAATGAAATGTATTAAAAGAAAACCAAGCAGCAAAACTGTTTTTTTAAGTATTTTTTCTGTTCAGGTTTCACAGAATGCGACAGGTTAGCGGCTGTGAATGAGTAAGCTAGTCGTCTCAACTTTGTCTATGATTTCTAGTGTTGTATCACACTTCTGTTGGGACTTGGTGTTCAAAATAAATGTATGTTAACAAAATTGACTTGAATTGAACTAACAAACCTCTTTTGCTGGTTATTTTACCAAATTCAGACTACAAGATATCAGCCCAACAACAGATTGCACTAAACTAACTGTTAAGTACTTGTTAGTCCAACAGAGTCCCCTTAAACCCAGAAAACCAAATCCAGATATTAGACGGAGTCTCCGGCAGTCTAATTAACATTACATTGCCAAAAGCAAATAAGCAGAGTGAGTCTTCAGTGTAAGAGAACCAGACGGATCCAGACAAGAGTTTCCACTGTCTGGCCCGAGAGGAACAACCCGACAAGAAGTTCTTGCTACTAAATAGAGGAAGGATGGCGTTGTCTCTTAAAATGGTAAAAATGTGATAAATACCAAAATTACTACACTGGGTTTATTCCTCCTTCAGACAAGGTCTACGTCACTGACTGAAGGACGGGAGCGATAGGAATAATAATCTTGACAAATTCAAAATTATTGTGTCTGATTTGGCTTCGGCTTCATTGTACATGTTTGCAGTTTTGAAGAAACTGAACATCTGACATGATAAACATGAGGCCATCACTTTTTGTTTGACATATTTAGCTTTATACTTTAGTTTTTCTCTCCTGAGTAAAAGTCCTCTGTGTGATTTCTCAACCACAACCTCCCATTCAAGGGCCTTTTTAAAACTGACGTTCTCTCTCTTAAATGCATCTGTTTGCTCTGAGCGTCCGATACCGACGTCAATGGATTTACATTGCCGTTACATTGCCGTTACATTGCCGTTACATTGGCATTACATTGGCGTTACATTGGCGTTTCATTGGTGTTACATTGGTGTTTCATTGGTGTTTCATTGGGGTTACATTGGTGTTACATTTCTGTTATATTGGTGTTACATTGGTGTTATATTGGCGTTACATTGGCGTTTCATTGGTGTTACATTGGCGTTACATTGGTGTTTCATTGGCGTTACATTGGTGTTACATTGGTGTTATATTGGTGTTACATTGGTGTTATATTGGTGTTTCATTCGCGTTACATTGGCGTTACATTGGTGTTTCATTGGCGTTACATTGGTGTTTCATTGGTGTTATATTGGTGTTACATTGGTGTTATATTGGTGTTATATTGGTGTTTCATTGGCGTTACATTGGTGTTTCATTGGCGTTACATTGGTGTTATATTGGTGTTACATTGGTGTTATATTGGTGTTTCATTGGCGTTACATTGGTGTTACATTGGCGTTTCATTGGCGTTTCATTGGTGTTACATTGGCGTTACATTGGTGTTACATTTCATAGGATGAGTCTTTGAGGAGAGTGATGGCCTTTGGGAGAATAACTGTCCAGGTTTCTTGCGGCGCAGCTGCTGACGGGAGCGTTTCTGAAGAGGCATTGTGTGGGCTGAGTCGGTGTCAGCCGCCATGCTGCCGACCCGCTTGCCGCCTCTGGCATTGAGCAGAGAGCACAAACGGGCCGCCTGCCCGTGAGCCGCCTGGCCGTTCGCACGCAGCCTGAGTGTTTGGTGTGGGCAGAGTGAGCAGGGCGCCACGTGGTGATAACACCCTCCATCGCTCTCATGCTCTCATGCCTTTGTGATCACCCGTGATGTGAAATTATGAGGGTTTTTTCTCCTTTTATTGAAGTGTTCAAAAAGCACGGAGCCGCAGGCGGCACGTTGATCCGGCGTCTGGTCTGATTCAGGAGTTCAGCCCACCTCCGCTGCAGTCAGCTGGAGCAGCAGAGAAGTTAACTGCGTCACTATTTCCACCACAGAGTTGTGGTTTGGTAATTAAGAACCAGTCTCAGCTTCTAAAAGTTAACCTCCTGGGTTTTTATGATGATTCAAATGTTCAAAGGGCAGCCAGAGAGAAAAAGTAACAACCTTATGATGTGCTAATATGTTATGTTTATAGCTTGTTGCGGCGTTATATATATATATATATATATATATATATATATATATATATATATATATATATACAAAACGATCTGTTACGCACTTACTGGCATTGTTTTGGTCTGAAAATCACTTCATTTCCAACATATACTTCCAGGCTTTGTGGTTCTATAATTAAATAATAAAAAAAACAGAAACATATACAGGCCACCAAAGACAGAACACATGAGAAAGATACATACATGTTCCTGCATGGCAACACTTCCTTCATCCTGTAATATTTATTTCATATGTAAAGTAGCTGTGGAAGCGTCCTTCTGTAGTGTGAATATTTGACAGTGAAACAGAATAATTGAGTGTTGTACAGCTACAAGAGGGATTTAAATCAGATATTTTGCATTTTATTGGATCGCTAAAAAATTGGAGCTACGAGGAAGGTGGTTCCATACGCAGCAGGTATGACAGATGGAAGTCAAATGTTTTACCGGAACATAAGATATTTGAGGAATTCAGATATATAGTTTTTTGAAACAAAATAATAAATAGGTTCACATTGTGACCGGGGATGTGATCTAAAATGATTAAAAAAGGCACTTTTTTCTTCTTCATAGAAACATCCTGATTAAGCCCATTGATCCATGCCAAAAAATATGTCCATGGTAAATATATCTATCTGCACCACACCATTGAGCTACTGTAACATATTGTCTTTCGCTGGATTCTTTTTAAAGTGTGGTCGGATTTAGTGCCATCTAGTGGCGAGGTTGCAGATTGCAACCAACTGAAAGCCAAGCGTGCCGGAGAACTACGGTGGAAAAGCACAAATGGACAATTGTTTGGTTTTGTCCGTTCTGGGCTACTGTAGAAACACGGCGAAGCTGTTCCCTATGTTTTACAAAAATAACTATTAATATTATATTCCATCCCTCTAAACCCTGAACATTGGATATTTTAAGTAGACAGCGACCGAAGCGCAACAGGAAAGAGAAAGAAGACGGTGACATTTGCATGTGCCAGGATCTGTTTCCCATCACCGGAGGCTTCTGCAGACCTGTGGATTTCCATCACTGGCACCCTGAAACCCATTTAGAAAGAAAATGAGCCGGTGCCCAGAGCTCCTTTCTTTCTCTTTCCTCATTCTCTCTTTGCCTCCAGACAAAAAAATCGAGAAGAGGCGCCTCCTCCTCCTCCTGAGACAATGGGTGGAAGACAAAAAATAACGGGAGGGAGAGGGGGAAAAAGGGAAGCGAGACAAAACAATAATAATAAATGGCTTGAGCTGCCGCATTTTAGGAAGCATGTAACATTTTTAAAAATGACTTGACTCCTGATTCATAGATCACAATCAAATCTGCTCACTGTGAACGGTTTTAATGACGGTCATTTATGACCACATGCTGTGACGCATGACGGCCGACGATTTCTTTTTTGCGTGTGTGTGTGTGTGCGCTTCAATCAATTCCAGGATTTATGGGTAAAACAAAACAACTCACCTCCCAGCTTGTGAAAGACTTTCTTGTAAACATGAGCGCAGAGAAATTAAGCTTTTGTGTCTTCAATGAGACACGCACACAATGCAAGGCAGTCATACCTGAACAAACACACACAGACACACACACACACACACACACACACACACACACACACACACACACACACACACACACACACACACACACACGCACTCCGGTTAGATCAGAGGAGCTTTATTTCTCGTAATTGAATCATCTCCAGGTTTTTAATCTCAGCGGGGACGAGTCAGCACGTACACTCAAGGTGACTGAGGATGCTTTCACACACAGACGCTCAAAACTACAGTGAGTACACACCATCTACTGGGAGCACTAACAGCGCTGCACACACACACACACACACACACACACACACACACACACACACACACACACAGGTGTTGAGAATGACAAGACACATTCTTCTTCTGCAGTAAGCAGCTGCACACAGAGGAAAGCAAACAGGTTGATGTACCTGTTTTGGAGGCCAGTGACATGAAATGGGGACGTTTGAAATACAAGTCGGATGCGTTTAAGGATTTGTCGACTGAAGCAAGACTTAAATCTGTTTGTCGACTAAATGTTGACAAAAATAGGAAAGATGGTGTTGAGTAAAACTGAAAAAAATAAATTATTTTAATGAACAATAATATCTTACACTGTGTTTTTGAGAGCGGGTCCCCAATTTAGGTCTCAATAAATGTATTTCCATGACACCATTCTCGTGCTAGCACCTAGAAATGTCGATAAAAGGCAACGAGTTAGAAGAACCTCAGACATGAGGCTCATGTGCTAAAGCTGCATTCTCTCTCCTGACCACCAGGGGGCGACTCCTCTGGTTGTATAGAAGTCTATGCTTCATGTGTTAAAGCTACATTCTCTCTCCTGACCACCAGAGGGCAACTCCTTCGGTTGTATAGAAGTATATGCTTCATGTGTTAAAGCTGCATTCTCTCTACTGACCACCAGAGGGCAACTCCTTTGGTTGTATAGAAGTCTATGCTTCATGTGTTAAAGCTGCATTCTCTCTCCTGACCACCAGAGGGCAACTCCTTCGGTTGTATAGAAGTATATGCTTCATGTGTTAAAGCTGCATTCTCTCTCCTGACCACCAGAGGGCAACTCCTTCGGTTGTATAGAAGTATATGCTTCATGTGTTAAAGCTGCATTCTCTCTACTGACCACCAGAGGGCAACTCCTTTGGTTGTATAGAAGTATATGCTTCATGTGTTAAAGCTGCATTCTCTCTCCTGACCACCAGCGGATGACTCCAAGTCTTCTTCAATACAGCATGATGTTCATTTAGTAAATTATGGTCATTTAGAGTCAAACAGACAATAAAGCAGGGGATGCTTTAGGGGCGGGGCTTACTGTGATTGTATACGGCGTCTCTAAAAAAAAAAGCCAAGATGGCGACGGCGAAATCGCAGAACTCAAGGTTTCATAACATCAGTCCACAAACCAACAGGTGACATCGCCCACTTCTTATAAGAGTCTATGCTTCATATGTAAAAATTAAAATATTGTGTAAAACGCCTGCAGGGGAAGCTGAGTGTGAATGTGTCACCTTTGACGACTACGTGGTTTAAAGACATGGTGGCAGGGAGCTTTGCTTATCCTCTCACCCTGACCCCCGTGTGAGAGCACAGGATTACACTCGGCGCATTTAAAATAAGCCTCCTCTCCTCTGGACGTGTCGCCGTACGTTTCCTGCAAAGCCGGCGACAGGAAGGTAGCGGGCGCTTTGTGAACCTTGACAGCGTCGCCGGCTGGCCTCCGCTGGGGATTTGCAGGATGATTCATTCCGCTGATGGAAACGCGACTCATTTGCATTTCGGTTTGAAAAAGTTTGCCTCAACAGCAACAGCTGGGTGCAGAGAATCGCCGCAAATGACTAATGGGATAAAATATGTGATGCAGCACGCTGACGGAGAGAAGAACATGGAGGGCAGAAGATGCACTGTTTGTGTCGGGTATCTGAGGGACGGATATGGAGTCTGTACTGCTCAAAGAAAACGGCATCAAACAACCAATATCCACCTCAAGCTGTTGCCTCGGGCTGCTTCTCCTGGTTTGTGTGTGTGTGTGTGTGTGTGTGTGTGTGTGTGTGTGTGTGTGTGTGTGTGTGTGTGTGTTTGTGTGTGTGTGTACAGCTATGTTTGTGAGGACCAATTTTAAGCTCGAGACTGTCAGAGGGAGGATATTTTTGCCGGGTCCTCCCTTTGGGACGGACCTTCAAAAGCTCAGTTTGAGGGTTTCAGACTTGGTATTAAGGGTTTAGGCACAGGCTGGATATAAGAAGTGGAAGTAGTCACTGTGACGTCACCCGTTGTGGACCGGTTGTGGACTGCAGTTTTGAGGCCTCGAGTTTGGCAATTTGGCCGTCGCCATCTTGGATTATGGCCATTGCCATGTTATTGTTTTTTTGCAACCAGTGAACAGGAAGTGACCATATTTGTTTGACCATATGCTTTATGGTCTGTTTGACCATAAAGCAACCAGAGGAGTCGCCCCCTGGTGGTCAGTAGAGAGAATGCAGCTTCAACACATGAAGCATAGACTTCTATACAACCAGAGGAGTCACCCCCTGGTGCACAGTAGAGAGAATGCAGCTTTAACACATGAAGCATAGACTTCTATACAACCAGAGGAGTTGCCCCCTGGTGGACAGTAGAGAGAATGCAGCTTTAACACGTGAAGCATAGACTTCTATACAACCAGAGGATTTGGCCCCTGGTGGACAGTAGAGAGAATGCAGCTTTAACACATGAAGCATAGACTTCTATACAACCAGAGGAGTCGCCCCCTGGTGGTCAGTAGAGAGAATGCAGCTTTAACACATGAAGCATAGACTTCCTGAAGGGTCCTCATGTCTGAGGTTCTTCTCACTTGTTGCCTTTTGCCGATGTTTCTCGGTGCATTCTTCTAAAAGCCTGTTTGAAGGTTCAGACTTGATTTTAAAGTTCAGAATACCTTTTAGGTAAAGGTCAGGATGAGGCTTAATGGGTTCAGATATGTATTTGTGACGGTGACGGTTCGGGGTAATGGGCTCGGGAATGCATAATGTCAAAACACAGTGTCTTGTGAGTGTGCATTGCCTCGGGCTGTTGTGTATTACTGGCACAGGCGGAGACATTGCATGTCATTTATTACTGCGGATGGACTGCTAACTGCATTGTGTTGTACTATTTGCTTGTGTGCACTTTAATCATGTTGTGTGTGTAAAATCATTTTGACGGAGCTACTTTGCAATTCAGCTTATTTTTTAACCCCAGATTGTAGCTCAAACATTACATCCATCCACGCCTCACTATTTACATCCAATGCCAAACATTTAGGATAATAAAATATTAAATACAGTACTGATATTTATGAGATTTACCCAAGTAGAAAAAATATTTAGTTAAGATCTGGTCTTTTTTTATGCTGAAACTGGACAGTGTGTACGGATTAAATAAGAAGCACATGATCTAAAACATATATGCGAGAAAAGCTAAAGTTGTGTAGCGTCAGGGTTTGGTAAGGGATAAGCTAGCCCTTGGTTTAGTTGTGCAGTAGCTGCGGTGAAGGACGATGTGTGACAGAGAAACCGATTCAACAACGACGGAGGTTAACAATGTAATGAGGAGATCTGGAGGCAGACATGATGGTTAAAGCAGGAAACAGAGACGCCATTTTCATCGGTTTTATTTTATTTATATCGGAGCAGTCTGCAATTGATTTTCAAGGTTCTTGGCAAGACAGTGGCTCTCATTCATGAAGCTATCAGCCTGTGCTTGTTACACTGCCAAACTCCATATTTATCAATTCAATCTCTGCCGGAGTCGTAAACAAAGATGTGACTCGTATAAGCTGAGAACGCCCCCCTCCCTCTCTCTCTTTCTCGGCTCATTTCAAACACTATTTGCAGTAATATAAAGATGTGATGGAGATCATTAAAGATAATGACAAAGATTACCTTCGTGCTTTGTGACCAAATATATATATTTATGGACGTATCTACTCAGGGTGCCAAGGCTTTTAAAAGAGGTCGAGCCTCACATAATTAGTGTAAATCTTTTCTGTGTGTTAATGATCAGCTCTTGAACCACAGAGATTTCTTTGTGCTATTTGTGCTATTTTAGTTCTGTTGAAGAGTTTCTTTAATCCGGTGTGGAAAGATCTCTAATGGATTATTTGGGTCGTAAAGTATAACGTTTTGGACTTTAGATGTTCGGGTAAAGACTGAAATTGTTTAATGGTGTCTGGGGCTAATTCTTTTATTCATTTATTGTGTATCTGTCTGCAACTGAGCACTATTAAAAACAACTTTACTAATCCAACAATGGGCAAAGAGGTGGAGCGTGGGTCGAATGACGGCCGGTAGCTGAAACTAGCGGGGTAGCTAGCTAAGGCTAACCAGCTAAGATAAGAAGCTAGGCTACATGCTACTCTGCGTTGCTTGCCGGCTAACGTAAACCCAGTGGTCTTGTTGCTACCTGTGAAACTATATATACACATTTTGTCAGTATCGGCACTTGACTATCATTTGAGGACAGACTTTAAAACAAAGTGTTAACCAATCCGTAAAGACACTCAATCCCAGTGGACCCGGATGAATTCAGTGTAAATGATATTCCACATGCACGACAGGTCTTTGAAAATGTTTTGACAGTTTTTCAAAACCACCTTTTAAAGCGCTGTCTGCTCTCCTGACATATTCCTCAGTAATATTTTGGTTTTTAATTGCTCCCAGAAATTAGAAACTGACAGAAAACAGAAAGAAGCTAGCTCAATGTTTACTGATACTTCTTTCCCATCCTGTACTGCTTTAGCTCTACAAAATGCGCTGATTCTGGCTGAATGAGCCGAGACGAGGCGGAGCTGGTGGCCGCTCTGCTGCAGTTTACCGGCTTCCAGATGGTCCGTCTGCTGCTGCTTCTCCTGCCTCATCACGGGCTGAATTATTTATTTTCTCCAGCATGGATGGAGTGATGTGGTTCCCATGGGGTCTGTTACACACAAAGTAAAAAAAAAAAAAATAACCGGATCAAAAGTATTGTGTAGAGTTCTTATGTAGGATATCCAGGATGTATTGTGAAATCACGAATTAGATTTAAAAAATGTTAACCAACAGCTCTTTTAAGGACAACACACGAATAACACGTACAAAATTATAAATTGTGTTTCTTATTTTGCTGTACTGTCTTGTATCACAATTGTTTAATTGCTAAATACACTGATCATACGAGGAATTTGACTCGGTGAAAGACAAATTCCTAACAATAAACATAGAATAAAACAATAGAACGATACAAAAATAAAATAAAAGCAATAAACATAGATAAACATGGTAACGTATATAGTTATTATTTTAAGTATATATTTTAAAATAAAAATGGCTTGTGTATTTTAATAAGACAAGAAACGTATTAAATGACTGAAACGGATGTAGTCAAGTCAAGATTCTGAATTATTTCAAGTTAATCACATGTTATTTCCCACCATTTTCACTTCCTCTGCCAAAATAAAACGTTCTGTTGCTGCTTCTAGCTCGAACCCTTTTTATTGTTGTTATAAAAAATGTACATTTTAATGTAAAATTGGCAGACATGGGAGCTGTGCAAAGTTCTCATTCCACTCCATCAGCTTTTGAAGTATTTTATGCTATGACTCAAGATTGCGTTACACAAGTGTTGCATGGTGCACCGGAGCCAAAAAATGTAGCAGTGACACATGAATGTGTTTTTTATGTCAGTGTTATCATCTCCTAGCAGTACAGTGCATCATCACCCACTGTACACAATCTAAACACAGACTGAAGACGGTTGAGAATAGAGAGCAAAATTGTACGAGAGTGTGTGTCAAGGTCTGTCTACAAGATTTCAACTGAACCCTCCTGGGAAAAAATACCTTTATTCTTTTATTTCACCATCCATCACTTTGTGGATAGCAATAGAATGCATGCACATACACACTGATATGCTCTCACATGGACAAAGTGCAAAACCTCCAATCCGCACGTTTATTTTTTATTAAAACATTTGTATTTTTCTTTTCTTTTTGTATTTTTTTGTATTTTATATTATGTATTAGGTATCCTTAACAAATAGCACTCTGCAAGAACAATTTTTCAGAAATTAGGTTTTGCTCCCTGGCCATCGATATGTGTGTGTGTAAATAACATAATTAAAGACAGATTATTAAAAGATGCATGATGATCGCGCTAATTTATTTATATAGTCCATTTCATACTCAAAGTGCTTCACAGATTACACAAGAAACTAATGATACAAGTTAATAAAAGCAAGCAAAACATAAGCACAGTAACTTAATTTTCCTCTTCTACAAAACGTTCTTGCGGCGTCCCTCAGGGGTCAATTCTGGGCCCCTTTTCCTTTTTTCAAAATAATGCTTCCTGCACCGTTCGCATTATTGTTACACAGACGATACACAATTATATCGTCTTGTCAATCATTCTGTTTGGTTGTCCCAGAAGCTTTGACGACGTTAACTGTTAGATGTCTTGTAACTGTTCTCCAGCTATACAAAGGATGAGGCTGTGATAAATTATATTTATATTTATAAGCCTGGCAGTCGAAATGAATTGAAACCTGACATAAAAATACAAGCGGTTATTCAACCCTGTTTTTATCAGTTGAGAAGCAACATCAAGCCCTTTCTCTCTGCCCTTATAAACAAGACACATATGCATACAACTCTAGAAAATACACACACACACACACACACCAACACATATGTCGACACACATCTATGTAACACACATGGGCACGCAGGCAGCTCAGAGGAAGATATGTGAGCTTTTGGATGTTGTAATCCATAATTGATAAGGCTGTAAATGTGTAACGGCCTATAATACCAAAGGATTGGATCTATACTGAATCACAATGTGAGTTCACCCTGGAGGCCGTCCACACATTCCTCATCCCGGAGCCCTCGTGATTCTCTCCTTTCACGTTTCTCCGGCTAATAGCGTTGTAATTTATATTCCCAATATAATATTTATAACATTTCTTTTCAGAGGCCTTTTTTAACGGGAGTTGTCACGGTAGGAAAAGCACAGGTATAAATTATTTAAATTAATGATGCTGAATTCAATTAAAGCTGCTTCCGTTTCAGGCTACTGGTATTGCGCAATGCTGTCTCGCTGGTGGACCCCGACTCCGACAAGATTAAAAAAACTTAACTGCTTTCTTAATGACGTTTTTGAGAGAAACGTATTTTCTGTTGGATTGCGGTCGCAGTTTTTAACATGTGATTGTACGTTAAAACAAAAACAACAAAAAGGCAGAAAAACTAAATGGTTAGGTTAAGCTAAAAAAAAAAAAAACACCATGATTTGCCTTGTTCCTTTATTTAAATTACTGAAGTAGATTAAAATAAATCAACGTTGATTTTTGGTTTCACACAGACACAAACAGTGGTCTCCTTGGTGAAAGTCCTATTGAAATTGGACAGTTAAATCAAATGAGCTCAAACTGTAAAACCCTGTGTATTCTGTGTTTCCTGATCGTTTATTCCCTTCACCTGTTCTCGTTCCTGACTCCTCCCTCCTCGTGTGCCTTCCTCCTGTGTGATTGCTAAGCCCCGCCCTCATTGTTTCCACCTGTGCCTCGTTGCCTGCCTCCTCCTGTGTCTTTAATCAGTGTCTTTCCCTTGTCAGTTTTGGGATTGTCTTTTTGTCTTCTTGTGAGTTTGCGTCGCCTTCGAGCTGTAGTTGTCTCGTGTTTATTTCCTGTACCAGTCTTTTCCTTTGTTTTGTAACTTTGAATTAGTAAAATACCTTTTTTAATTTTGCCTCACTGTGACTCCCGTCGTCTCCTCTGCCCCACCACACCCGGTCGGGACAAAAACTACGTCTTATGGATGGTCAAACGCCAAACGTTCACCCACGCCAGGAGGCCACGTCTCGTTTAAAACAAGAAGTCCACGTTGACTTGCGCAACGTAAGCGACACCCAAGTTAAGTTACGCAACAAACGTACGCATCTTTGCAATTGGTGACGTGGTTTCAAGAAAATTATCTTTTTAACCTGCTCTGCTTTTGCATCCACGCTCAACACATCTGTTTAAATACATAAAACGCTGACATGTCATAAAAACGTCCGAACATAAAAATCTAAACTTGCATATTTTAATAAAATAGTAAAATGAATATGAGGTTGGTTTGTCAAACTATTAAAAAGAACACCAATACCTGTTGCAGTTCAATTTTTTGGGTGGTAGATCCTTCATTAGTCCAATCAATGCAATAAAAGAAAGGTGAAATAACCGTCACTCTTAGAGAGCACCGACCCCTTTTCAATGCAAATTAACGTGCGGAGGAGAGATTAAGACCATTAAAGTCAGAAAAGTAGACGGTAGCGGTGAAGAGGAATAATCATATTATTACCGGTTGCGTGTGTGTAGGTGTAGTGAGGGATAACGCATGAGCAGAACAAATATGAAAAAAGGGACCTAGTGTCTAGAAAAGGAGTGTAATGATATAAATAAACCCAGCTGTACCACATGTGGTTAGAGTTAAAAGAAAAGGCCTTTTTAATTGGCTTACCACACATGAGCCACTTGGTAGTGAGACAGGAACAACGCCTGAAGGGATAACAGCGCAGAAGAGAAGTTTGACCTATTCAGAAGAGGTTGATGAATACACACAGTTGGTTAAAAAAAACTAATAAGAAGAAGAAGCGCTCACTATATAGTAGTCTCACATAGCCAGATATATCTCCACAGCACTGCCAGTGCTAAAGAAAGGACATTATCATTCTGGTATAAGGAGGGGGGGAAATAATAATGCTCTGGCTGGTTTGCGTTTCTTTGAACCAATCACAATCGTCTCAGGCAGCGGGATGCAGCGACGGTGCCTCGGCAAAATAGTGTTATAGTTTCGGTTTACTACTTTCTGGAGCCGGGGTTCGATTCCTGGGCTGGACGGCCCCTTCTGTGTGGAGCCTTCGTGTCAGCGTGGGGTTTTTCTCCAGGTTCTCCTGCGTCCTCCCACAGTCCAAAGACACGCAGCTTAGGCTAATTAAACTCTGCATTGCCCGGAGGCGTGAATGTGGGAAGCCCCTGAACAGTGTTCTGGTCCAGATGATGGATGGAGTCTGCCTTCATGCAGTCGCGTAGCGTCAGTACACGCACGTCCTCACATAGCGCATGTGTGCACTCTCTGATGAGGAAATGTATCCTTGTATCAGTAATTATACACTGTAAAAAAAGAATAGTTGGACCAACTTAATTGAATTACTTCAATTGGTAACACACAAATTAATTTTCAAGTTAAGTTAGATTAACACAATTGCTCTAAGTCAGGTGTATGTCATATTTTGATTGTTTTTTAAATCAATGGTTTCCATTACTCCAACTTAAAATTAAGTCAACTTAAAGTTTCCAGTTTTTATTTTCAATTATTTGCTTGGCCCAAAAGTAAAATACTGCTAATTTACAACCTAATAGTATAGTTTCAGGAAAGGTCATTTTTTTATAGTAACCTTATAGTAACCTTAATCCAAACCTTAATCCAATTAAAATACCTGACCTCACATTACAATTTTAAATTGGTTGAAAGAAAAACTATAGACTCAAATCTTATGTCTTAAATTTCATTAAACCAAAAAATATATTTACTTTACATTTTTTAACATTGTACATTGTTTTTTCAGAAACAAATATGCACAAAATGCAATAGTACAGCGAGTATTACTGTGAAACCACAAATGTTATTTTTAATTAATAAAGTGCAATGTAATGCAACAATATATCATGCAAAGCTACGCTGAGGTTTTTATTTGTGTTTTATTGTTCGCTGTTTCACCGTTCATGGTACAAGAGGAAAGGCTTGTGGAAGCTAACGCTACGCTATCTGTTTAAATATATTCTGAATAATGGGGCACGTTCTCAGAAAGTCTCTTCGGGAAAGCATTCATTCATCAGTGATGAAAATAGTTGTCGAGAAATGTTTGGAGGCCTGCAGCGTCGGCCTCCATCCAGCTCCAATTCTGCTCCATGGTACGGCTCGCATCATGAGTTCGAAGCATGCCCGAAATGTTCTGCTTCAATCCGTGTTTGTTGGCCTTGCAAATGTAGCACCCCACCACTCTAGTACCGTAGATCTAATGATGGGGTGGTTGGGTTCTTTTATTTAAAAAAGGTAGCTACCCGAAGGTTTACCTGTCCTGATTGTTATAATTGAATGATTAAATAATTGACCATATTAGATGTTAAAAGAGACTGACCACAGACAACAGCTTTCAGTTAAAAAAACAATTAGTTTACTGTTTAAATCATATTTACCCTTTTGGGGAACAATAACATAACCAAAGCAAAACCAAACTTTTCAAACAAAGAAACCGGACTTTTCAAAAACAAATCCTTAATACGAATGTCCTACTATTGGGGTGCACTCCCACCCACAGCTCAGGCCTGTGTAGCTCCGGTGCCGTGCTAGTTATTTAATACAACTAATAATAATAATAATTATTATTATTAACCCCCAGGGCTACACCCTCCCCCTTTTAATCGATTTGATGTCCTCATCAAATTAACAGGAGCTAGCTGTAATCGGCTACCCCCTCTCCCTGCTAGCATATTTTATGTCCTCATCAAACTAACAAGAGATGGGTGTAATCGATTGGTGCAGACTACGGGGATTACTTCTAAAACAATCGGGACACAAGGCCATCGGGTGGCACCAGACGGTTTGGCAGAGGGGACGTCTTGAAGTTCTGAATGTTCCGCTTCCTATAAACACCCCGTGGCTTAGACCAGTCACCGACTGGTTTGAGGGTGTTCCCAACTCATCATAACCCAGCCTAATCACAGGTTTTCTGATCCTCTTGGGGCGTTCCACGGGAAGCTCAACTTCCTCCATTACTTCCTCTTCACTCACCTCGCCTCCTCCGTCAGAATCTACGTCTGCTTCGGCGTCAGGGGGAAGAGGTAGTTCCATAGTCTCTGGGGGTAAGTCCACAGTGGCCAGCTCTCTGAATGGTGAAGTCGCTTGGACGTCATCGGGGACTTGACCTTGTGGTCTTGTGAGGAACTCGGGCTGCGACAAGATATCTCTCCACTCTGCTGCTAGTGGTCTTGGGGGGTCCATATCCTCATAATCAGACTCAGACTCGGAGGAGAGTGGAGTATCTTCCCCAACAATCTGGGTTGGGCTTTGATCCCGTCTCTGCTGTGTTCTTGTCACAGGTCTCCGTGGCCGCTCGGGCTCCTCATTCTGCGTATGCAATCGGACTAAATAGCCAATAGGTAACAGATGATTACGGTGCCAGGTTTTTATCCTTCCCGTTCCACTTTCGGGTTTCACATGGTAGACTGGAAGATTTGGCATCCTTCCAACCACGAGGTAGGGCTCAGACCTCCATTTATCCTTCAGCTTGTGCTTTCCTGTGACCCCAAAGTTCCTTAGCAGCACTCGGTCTCCTTCGGCCAAGACTTGTTCTTTTACCAACTTGTCATGTGCTCTCTTGTTCCTCTGGTGATTCTTGTCAGCAGCTTCGGTGGCAATTTGGTAGGCTTTGTGGAGGTCTGCTTTCAGCTTAGTAACATACTGGGGGTACGTTACACTCCGGTTCCCTTCCTCCATCACTCCAAAACAAATATCCACCGGCAGCCGAGCTTCCCGTCCGAACATCAGCAGATAAGGTGAGTAACCCGTTGCCTCGTTCCTCGTGCAATTGTATGCATGCACTAAATGACTGATGGTCCGACTCCACTTTTGTTTTTGCCTTGGATCCAGCATTCCAAGCATGGATAGAAGAGTTCGGTTGAACCGTTCAGGTTGGGGATCCCCCTGAGGATGGTACGGTGAGGTCCTGGACTTACGAATCCCCAACATTTTGAGGAGGTCTCGGATCAGGTGACTTTCAAAATCTCGACCCTGATCCGAATGGATCCTTGCTGGGAGTCCATAGTGTACGAAGTACCGCTCACATAGAATTTTTGCCACGGTGGCCGCTTTCTGGTCCTTTGCTGAAAAGGCTTGAGCGTATCGGGTAAAGTGATCAGTTACCACCAGGACATTTGCCACTCCCTGGGAATCGGGTTCAAGGGACAAAAAATCAATACACACCAGATCAAGGGGTCCTTTACTCGTTATCTGGTTAAGCGGGGCAGCTCTCTGAGGAAGGGTTTTACGTGCGACACATCTGCCACAGGTCTTGATGTACTGCTCCACCTCCACTCCCATCTTAGGCCAGTAAAACCGGTCTCTGATTAGTTGCACCGTCTTTTCCACTCCCAGATGCCCAGACTCGTCGTGCAGGGATTTGAGTACCATAGGGACATACTCCCGGGGAGGACAAGCTGGTGTACCTCGGTACCGGGAGGTCTCTCGGTAACTCGATACAGCAGGCCATTATCTACCAGCAACTTGGTGGCCTGTCGTTGCAAAAGGGTGACTCTGGGATCATCGCCTCTAACTAAGGGGGACAAGTGCCCTCCTAGGACTGCTTTCTTCACCGGAGATATTATGGGGTCTGCATCTTGAGCTTTAGTCAGGTTTTCTCGATTGAGCTGAATCAGACAACCGAACTCCAGACGGGTAGGGAACACATAATATTCCGGGAGGGCATCAGGGGAAACGCCTAAGGGCTCTGCAAAATTTAGAGACTCTCCCACGGCTCTGATAATAGCTTCCGGCGTGGACTCTCGGAGGGGAAAACCAGGACTTTCCTCCGGTTCCTGTGCGTCATCCCTTAGTGGGGCAGCAGGGGACACCTTTTCCTCTCTAGAGGGTCCGAAAATCCTCCAAGGTGAAACGCTGCCTGCTGGTAACAAGTCCAGAGGAATGGCTTGGGGGTTGACTGTCTCTCTGCATTCACATAGTACAGTCAGGCCTCGACTCTGCGGGTCAAACATCCTTCCTCTGACCTCTACACGTGTGTCCTCCTCGGCTCCGCCTGCAACAACGTCAGTCAGCGGCGCGTCCTCCGTCAGCTCCGTCTGCAACAACGTCCTTAGTCAGCGGCGCGTCCTCCGTCAGCTCCGTTGGCAGCAACGTCCTCCGTCGGACACGTCATCCAGTCGGCCACAGCCCAGCCACTTCTTCATTCACACCTGTTCATTCACACCTCACGTTTGCGCTCTCTCTCTCCTCCCCTCTCTTCTTTCCCCCACGCTCTCGCCTTCCACCTTTTCTCTCCTAAACCCCGCCCCCACCTGGTCTGCTCACCAATGATCACTGGTGAAACAAAATGACACCTGCCACTCAATCAAGCAAGATATATATCCCACAGAGTTATTTAATACAACTAATAATAATAATTATTATTATTATTAACCCCCAGGGCTACACAAATAAAACACATGTTCTCCCGCTCGTCTCACACAGAAAGTGATTCACGCACTGACGCTACAGAGCACTGTACGCCAAAACCACCAGGCACAGAAACAGCTTCTTCCCTCTGGCCGTCACTCTTATGAACAGTTAAACAGACTCTTCATCTGCACTATCTGCACTTTTTTTTACTACTGTCTTTAATGTCCTTTTTATATTTTTTATATTTATCTTGTTTACTGTATATTGTGAGTGAAAAAAGTACAAAGAGCAAAGTGAAACCGAAGTCAAATTCCATGTATGTGCAAATTTACATGACCATTAAAGCTGATTCTGATCTGACAAGTTGCATACATTTAAGAAAGATGATTTCATGGAAAAAGGGCCAAATCTGATTAATCACTTTATTAAATTTGAGCATTTTGTTTGTCGATTCTTTTCGGGTTATATATTGAGATAAGATGACGACAGAAAACCTCAACAGAAGCCCTTTTGGGTTGTTTTTTTGTTGATTTGTATGTTTTGAAAAGGTTAAAAGAAGATGCCACCATCCAAACTCTTTTACCCGTACTGCTTTATGAACATCGCTTCCACAAGTGGAGAAATCCAAAGCTTTTGACTTTCCTTCGTCTCTACCCACAATGGCCGCAGTGGGATTAATGTCCATCTTCGTCTGTTCAAAGATAATCTGTTGTCATGTTTGTGTGCCAATCGTGCGACAGCGAAACAAAGAAAATAGAAAAGAAGTCTCTGTGAAGCGCAGTGTGGTAACAAGCAGAAAAGCTTTTCTCGGCTCTTGGGGTTCTGCCGCTGCCATTATAGTATAAACATCGCCAGGCCGTGCCGTCATCTTCGCTCGTTCAGGATACGGCATTTTCTTTCTACCACTGCAGGACAATTGCTTTGCCCTTTACTGGGCGGGAGCCTGGAAAACTTCTTCCTTTGGTAAAAGAAGTACAAAGACTGAATGAGAAGAAGGTGCGGTGGGTTTAAAGGTACAACACGCAGTGATGGGTCTGATAAAGTCAACTCATTCAATATGCAGACAATCCCTCCTTTTCTGCTTGACATATATATTTGGTTGAGTGTAAAAGTTTATTTTTGACTCCCAAAAAGCTTTTAGCTGCATTTCACGGTCTGCCTCAGCAGACGGAGTTTCCTCAGTTCAAGTCGGTCCAAACACAGACAGAGGTTACTGAGAATGGGATTTCCAATATTTTTCGTGTCGTTTTCCACACATCGGTCACATGACGCTAACCGAGCAGAATCCTTTCACAAGAGGAAGGCTGTGAGACGGGTTCAAAGCTCCGGGACAAGCTGGAAAGTTGAGTTATTTTTGTCAAACGAACAAATTCTTTTGATTTTTTTTCTTCTTACTTAAATATATAATTTACTTAATGAAGTAAAGTGTACAGAAGGGGAGTGAAAATAGGTTCTGTGAAAGCCTACAATTTGGGAAAGAAATTCTTGAAGTGCATGTGAACAAGAAGACCAGTTTGGCTTGAAAATGAAAAAAAGGAGTGACTCTCCACATTCTCTGCAAAGTGCAAGGTACGAAACACGGAGCGCACTCCTGCAGAACAAGGGAAAGCTAATGGTGATTGTGCAGCTTCAGAGTACGAGAGTGTTTCTATGAATAGGCGCCGCTCCAGTGCTCCATGTTTGAGGTTTGCTTTGGTTCAGGCCACAGGAAAAGGGCCGAGGTGACGGGCTCGTTCGAGATGAGCTGTGCTGGCCTGGCGGCAGCAGCCGGGAGCATCGAAAACCCAACGATGCGGTCAAATCGTCCAGTTTTTAGCCGCCTTCAAAGAATCAAGAAGAATATATATTTATGTAGAAATGTGCGTGTAATTGTATTTGTATGCTATCCTTTGATCTTTTTATGCCTGTGAAACACATTGCTGCTTCGTTTTGATACGTTTTATATGAATAAGTTTTATTATTAACCACACTAGATCTGTTTTTAGATTAAACCTTCGTTGCACAACATGCTACTAATAGCCAACGATCTAGCGTTAGGCATTACGATTGCACGGAAAAATAGGATTTTCTACAAAACTTATATGTAATTACCGTAAAAGTCGGGTTACAAGCCGCTACTACCTTCAGTCAGTGTCCCCGTTAGCTCCCTGCTGTAGCCAGCTAGCGCTCCGCTAGCTCCCCGACAACCACCGAAGGTAGCGGGACCAGCCCGGGCTCGACACCCGACTCGGGCAGAGGGGACGCGGGCAGTAGCAGCAGCAGCGCTAGCTAGCACTACTGCTAGCTTGCGCTGCTGCTAGCTTGCTACAGCGGGGACACCCACCGGAGGTAGAAGCGGCTTGTAACCCGACTTTTACGGTATATTTTTCCCAATAACAATATGGTGATTGATTACATTAATTTAAGGTGATACAGCAAAGGAAAATATAAGTGGATTATTTTATTCATTAATAAGATAATTGTATTCATTAATAAAACATAAAAAAGGTAATTTATGTATTCTTTATTTATTTCTTAGGGTTTTACACATTCTTATCTCAACCGCTTGGTGGAGGCTCACAATTAAGAATTGTGCGGTTAGTTCAAATGAAAGGGTCATTGTGCAAAAAATAACTAGCAACTAGTTGAGTAAATGTACTGAGTTACTCTCAGACTCTGTCCCTGACTACCCGCGAGCAGACAGACCCGCTGGAGGACGTCAGATGGGTCCTCCACAAAAACCCAAAGAGGATTACAAATAGTGAACTGTGGGCTTTTCATCCGGCCGGACTGATCCGCTCTGTCAACACAGACCAAGAGAAAAGGAATAATCTTCCCCCCCGAGCAGGACGGTCACAGCTGGTCGGCTCCAATGTCGCCAAAGGTGTCGGCCCACCTGAGTCTCACACACACACACACACACACACACACACACACACACACACACACACACACACACACACACACACAGGTGTAGAGCTGAGCTGCTCCGGCCTCGACCCGTCATTGACCTCTATTCTCCAATTACCGATCTGGGAATGCGACGGAGTTTGAGCAACGCACTTCACGTCACTAAAGTTTCTTTGAATTAGATAATAGCTATTTGACTAAATGAAATATAATATTATGATATGTTTCCTTTGTGTAAGTGGCTCTGAATGAGAACTTATATATTTAATAACCATGTGTTGGACACACAACAGACGCATGTTCGACGTGCAAAGGCATGATGCGTGTTTGACTTGTGTGTGAAGACATGCACACGATAAACAGCTTATTAAAGAGACGTTATCATCAATCCATCCCTTTGCTTTGTTGTCGGCTGTCTGATTTGCCTTTCAGGTGTGTTTACTCCTGGTGGCCCTATCTGTCACACTCGAAGGCTTCCAGCAAACAAGCTGTCACACAGTCAAACAAAAGCCATTAGCGTTTGTATGGGGCCCCTGATGGATTGCTTTTGCTTTAATATGGATGTGACAAATACAGTTTTTATGCCTTCAATGGAATAATACAAGAGTGGAGGCACAGGAGAATGTGAGGTTCATGTTTGTGTGTCTCAGGCTGCTGAGTCCGGTGTTCACAACACGGACTCGCTGGACCGACTCGTCCAGGTCTCAGTCCCTGATGGATGTTTTCCTCCCTAAAATGTTTAATAAAAATAAAAGATTTGTGTTATACTTCACATGTTATATGTAATGTTGTTATAGGTAACAGGGTTTTAAGTAACTTTGTTTTACAAGATTTTGTATTTACGAGACGTCGTAATACGAGACGTTGTAATACGAGACGTTGTATTTACAAGACGTTGTATTTACGAGATGTTTTACAAGACGTAATACGAGATGTATTACGAGAAGTTGTAATACAAGACGTTGTAATACGAGACGTTGTAATACGAGACATATTACGAGAAGTTGTTTTACGAGACGTTGTTTTACGAGACGTTGTAATACGAGACGTTGTAATACGAGACGTATGACGAGAAGTTGTAATACGAGACATATTACGAGAAGTTGTAATACAAGACGTTGTAATACGAGACGTTGTAATACGAGACGTATTACGAGACGTTGTTTTACGAGACGTTGTAATACGAGACGTTGTAATACGAGACGTATGACGAGAAGTTGTAATACGAGACATATTACGAGAAGTTGTAATACAAGACGTTGTAATACGAGACATTGTAATACGAGACGTTGTAATACGAGACGTATTACGAGACGTTGTTTTACGAGACGTATTACGAGAAGTTGTAATAGAAGACGTAATACGAGACGTTGTAATACGAGACGTATTACGAGACGTTGTAATACGAGACATAATACGAGATGTTGTTTTACGAGATGTTGTAATACGTGACGTAATACGAGATGTTGTAATACGAGACGTTGTTTTACGAGACGTTGTAATACGTGACGTTGTAATACGTGACGTTGTAATACGTGTCGTAATACGAGACTACGAATTACGAGACGTCGAATTTACGAGACGTTGTTTTATGAGACGTTGTTTTATGAGACGTTGTTTTACGAAAAGTTGTATTACGAGAAGTTGTATTACGTGATGTTGTATTATGAGACTCTGGTTGTATAGAAGTCTATATAAATCACTCTACTTCTCTCTTGATTTATTCCCTCAGTAAACATTGTAAACATGAGTTTATGTCTCAATCTCTAGTTTCAAGTCTTCTTCAATACAGCATGATGTTCATTTAGTAACTTATGGTCATTTAGAGTCAAACAGACCATAAAGCAGGGGACGCTTTAGGGCGGGGCTTACTGTGATTGATAGGTCTCAACCCGTATATGTTAAGATGGTTTCATGCTCCCTCCAGTTTGGTTTCAAGTGCCTGCCCCTAACTACGGTGTAACAGGAAGGTTTACATTCAGGGTTTACAGTAAATATAATATTCCATAGTCGTTTCTTGGGCTCTTTCATCGTTACATAAGCTTCCTTATGTGTTTAACTGTGTTTGGTCAGAATCGCCTGCTTGTATTTTCTCTTTCAAGTCTTTGATGTGGATGAGAATTGTTGATAGTGGAGACACTGACGTTACAATGTGATCACAAGGTTGTGGGTTCTGAAAAGTTTAGTTTTTCCAGAGTGCAGATTAAAGTGCAGATTAAAAACATTTTCTTTTGGCACGATCTCTTGAGTCGTCCGATGATGTGATCACTTCTCCGGTGTATTTAAAAGCAGCGAATCGAGGGGGTCGATCGCGAAAGCTCCTCTTTGTGGAAGTTTCTTCTTTTTTTTTTTTTTAAAGTGTTTTAATAGGGGGGAGGCACCGAGGCGGACCCCGGACCGCGCTGGAGGCATTGCAGATCCCATCTGGCTGGGAACGCCTCAGGACGCCCTCAGAAAAGCGGACCGGAAAAGACACTTTTATTATCAGCCGGCTGCAGTCGCGACCCGAATCCGGATTAACTGGTGTAAAAATGGATGTGTTGATCATCTGTGTTTCTTTTTTTTGCTTGTCTTGCACCCCCAGTCATTTTCCATTGTGAGAGCGAAGTGCTATCATGGGTTCTCAAGAATGCAAGCTCTTGAATAACCTTGCAGAGAGCCGCTCACACAAGACGTGGGGTTAAACTACAAAGGCTGGCGCTTTCAAACAAGATGCACACAAAGCGAAGCTGCCTGAATGATTAACCTTCTGTAAAAAAAACAAAAAAACATCTTTGTGGGCTCAAGTGTGTGTTTTTGCCGAGTTCCCTGCTGACAGCTATGCATAGGTTCCCTGTATTTGCTTCACATCGCTGCAAAAGAACATCAAACACTTCACTTTCTCTGTACCAAGTTTCTGAAGACCGACCGAGTCCAACCTCGGGACGAGGAAAGCCTTCGTCTGCTCGTATCTTTGAGAAATAACCGTTCACGTCCGAGCGTATTAAAGTTTTAAAAGCCTCAGTGCTGCAGCAGTTGTGTTCCGGCCCGCGGGGTCAATGTGGGTTTTATGGCTTTATTTTGAATCAATGAATGCTTCAACTCCCATATGAGTGTAACTCATTGAGAAAATTACTTGTGCGCCGTATTTATAATTTTAAACTGACACATCGTGTGTTAGTTCACAGCGAATGTATGTTAGCGGCTAACGGTGCTTTGAGCTGCATGCTAACACGTGCTCACAACAAGGCAAAATTTGATATATAAAATCAACATGTGTTGTTAAACAGACGATACAGCTGAGGCTGATGGGAATGTTATTGGTTCAGCAGGCATGTGGTCATATTGGACACAACTTTCCTCTTATTCTGAGCTGTATACAATAAAAAAAAAAAATATTTGACCTGATGGGATGACATATGAACGTGAGACATGAACATGTGCACCAAATTGCACGGCGATCCATCTAATACGTCTAAATGTCTCCACTGCGGGACTAATAAAGGACTATATCATCTAATCCAATAGTTCCAGTTGGCGCCAGATGAAAATAACGTCTATCTGTAGGTAGTCTCCATGAACGTCTGTACAAATGTCACATTTCCTTTCCCAGAGTGAGGTGTGCAGGGCCTACAAATGGCACACTTTAACTCTCTACACAGCACAGGTACAACTTTCACTGCTTTCAGTGGCGGATGTAGCCTTGAGAAACAAGAGATCATCATTTACAAGCACACATTGTCGAGTTAATGTCTCTTTCGGACAGAAATTGTGTAGAAATATTATCAAACATGCGGGAAACCAACACAAATAAGAGGACATTGGTTAAATTAAGTTGAGCTCAAGCAAAAAATTATGAATTAATCATGAAACCTTTTCTCTAATAACAAAAAGGCTAAAAGTAGTTAATAATCAACATCCACAGGTGTGGCTGGGGGTTGATCCCACCTGGACTCAGGTAACTCGTTGTCTTATTGAGACGTTATTTTTGCTTTATGTAAAAAAATTAAAATAATCATAATATTAACACGTGGGGAAACATTTTGACACCAAAAGCTCAAAAAGCATACTTTCCTTCTAGTTTGATTGACACTTTGCTCCCGATGGGAGGCGACGATTCCCCCGCAGAGAGCAGCCTAAGTCCCGCCTCGCAGCGCGCCTCTCTGCCCGGGACTTGGCCGGGCTATAAAATGAAGGAACTTACTGTAACCGGGACGCATTCTGCAGCTGGAGTTCCCTGCGTGGACTCCCATTCAGAAACGGAAGTCAGCCCAATGCGTTAACCACTGGGTTAGAGAGAGAGAGAGAGATATCGCCGCCCGGCTTCCTCTCACTTCCACCCCCGACAACCTCTCCTCGAGTGGCCGGACACCGCGCAGCCATGGCCGGGGACGGGTCCGACCAGCGGGCGCTGCAGTATGAGCAAACTCTGGTAAGTCTGACTTGTTGCCGATCTGAACTTTGCCCTCTTGTCGCACAAGTACGCAGCGGACACTTTGTTGCACGGAGTCGTGGGGAAGCGAAGGAAAGCCAGACTCCATTGACAAATCTACCAATTTAACGCTGCTGCCTCAGCGTCCACATCTGGTGTCACTAGCTCTTTTAAAAGTTAGAATTTAACTGAAACAACGCGTGTTGGCGGGACGTGAGCAAGCCGAATGAATCAGTGGAGCTTTACAAGTGTGTGTCTTCTGCACCCGAGGGTCACCCCATAAGTTGTGAGACTTTAAAGGAAGTTGAACGCGCGCCCCCCCCCCCTTTACGCTCACGTGAAAGGGACCGAGCTTCGTGGTGTCTCGCGCCGCTGCGCGTGGCGCATGTTTAGCCCCTAATTGCTCCACCTGTGTGGCGACATGAGGAAGGACATGTTTATGAATGTGTGCAGCCTCTGTACAGCTGTGACGTTGCAGGTGGACGAGGCTTATTGTCGTAACATCTGGATTCCAGGTGGTCTTTTCTCCTGTCAGCCGAGCTCCATTGACAAAACCCCACGTGCTGTAATAAAAGCGCGTGTATTGGGAAATAACTACAACTTTTTTTTGATTTTCAAAAATGTGCTGATGAATTTGGCGTGAAAATATTTCATAAAACTTTTGTGCGTCAACTTTCCCAGGCATTTCGCCTTTTTTTTATTTTTATTTTTTTTTGTAGATATTTTAAAAGTAGATATTTGAGGAAATAAAGTAATGCTTGGTGCTCAATACATAAGCCGAATTCACAATGACCTCTTCCTGATTTAAATAAAATCACCAAGTCATGTAGTAAGATGTGCGCAATTGTGGAAAAAAACCAAATTATCGCTCTTTTAACACATTTTTTTAATGGAGTTTTGCTGGCAAAGTTATGTGCATTAATAATAAGATCATGATTGAACCACCTACTAAATGTGAGAGGAGGATCCTAATGTCACCTTCACACCAACAACGTCATCATCGGGGTTACTGTGTGTGTGTGTGTGTGTGTGTGTGTGTGTGTGTGTGTGTGTGTGTGTGTGTGTGTGGGCTGCATTGATATCCACTCAACAATGGATCAATTCATTGTTGTCCTGCAGCTCCGTGCTGAGGAACAGCTGCTGTGTACAGTACATACATGCATATTGTGTTGTGAGACGACATGGATCTGATCGTTGTGCGGGCTTCCGGTGCTTTGCCGGCAATATTTTTAATATGATTCAACTTTATTGTCGCTGTAAGCATTATAACTTTTAGCTGAGGTATTTCCTTTTTTTTTTTTTTTGGAATCCATTTTTTTTTTTTGGAATCCATGGACAAAGTTGAGCAGTTGTACCAGTAGACAGCAGGGAGCTCTCAAACATGTTCTAGTCACAGGCCAATTTTGTCCCTGAGATTTACGGCTGGTTTAAAAATAATAGTTAGACTTGTGCATTGTGGGAGATGATGATGGAGGAGCAAAATATTCCATTCTTACACATTATCCAACAGTCAAAGTCAATTTTAATTCAGAGAGATTACACCATTCGTCATTTCGCTCCTCTCAAAGGACCCCTCGGGGGTTCCTGGAGCCCAGTGTTTTGTGTAATTAAGTGTCTAGCTGAACTCTTCCTGTCGAGCCTAAAGAATCCTCTGTTTGAAGAGACAAGTTTAATGGGCCAACTGGACCCATTCAGTGGCAGCGGGGCTTTAAATTAAGAAGAGACACACAACTGTAACACTTCTTTGGGCCTCGGTTTCCTTCTTTGAGAAAAATAAGTTTCCCCGCCTCTCTGTGTGCTGTTAATCTCCGTGAGTGAGTGTGAGTGTGTGTGTGTATTTGAGCGAGAGATTACACAACGTGTGACCCGCTGATTCAGCGCTGGACGCTCCGTCACCCTGCCGGGGTCTCGTGCTCGTGCATGCTGCTGCAGCAGCGGCAACAAAATAAATAAATGAATCCTCTCTGTGCTCTGATGGTTGTTACATGAACACGATTGTGGAAGCGTCTAAATAGAGTCCTGTAAAAATAGCCGCAGTGTGAGAAATAACCCCTTTCAAGGCGGACGAGTTCTCTCTCGGCCCCCCATCTCCTCGCCCCGTGGGCTGTAGTAACATGGTGTCTTTGTGCGGATGTTGGCAGTCGTGGCGGTTGTGTGGGTTTTGTTGTGGGCAGTGGATCTCAAAGAGGCCAGTGTAGCTTGGCTGTGAGAGGGAGAGTGAGAGGGAGAGTGAGAGAGGCTGAAGGGGCAAAGAGGACGGAGCGCTTTGGAAATCAAACCAGCCTCAACATGTTGTCTGGTCGCATCAGACCGATGCATCTGTTTTGTATGAAGCAGATTTCTGCCCGACCCTGAAGTCGGAGAAATGGTCACAAATACAATCTATTGGTTTTGTGTACAGGGAAACTTTGTCTGCTTTTTTTCTTCTTCCCGTGTCCCTCGGAACGACTTGTTTCTCAGGAAGTTGGGGTTTAGGCAACAAAACCACGTGGTTAGCTTAAGGAAACAAAATCATGGTTGGTGTTAAAATAACCTTGAACAGTTAAGGCAACCAAACCACCAACAGATTTGGTGTCAGCAACCAAAAAAAACAACGTTTTTGGTGTAGGCAACAAAACGACCAACAGTTTTGGTGTAGGCGACCAAGCGACCAACGGTTTTGGTGTAGGCGACCAAGCGACCAACGGTTTTGGTGTAGGCGACCAAGCGACCAACGGTTTTGGTGTAGGCGACCAAACCCACCAACGGTTTTGGTGTAGGCGACCAAACCCGCCAATGGTTTTGGTGTAGGCGACCAAACCCGCCAATGGTTTTGGTGTAGGCGACCAAACCCACCAATGGTTTTGGTGTAGGCGACCAAACCCGCCAATGGTTTTGGTGTAGGCGACCAAACCCACCAACGGTTTTGGTGTAGGCGACCAAGTGACCAACGGTTTTGGTGTAGGCGACCAAGTGACCAACGGTTTTGGTGTAGGCGACCAAACCCACCAACGGTTTTGGTGTAGGCGACCAAACCACCAACGGTTTTGGTGTAGGCGACCAAACCACCAACGGTTTTGATGTAGGTTACCAAACCACTACCATAAAACCACAACACAGTGTCAAACACTGGTCTTCTGGTTGGAAGTCCTGTTTGTTGGACCCGCCCACCGATAGTTGTCTTTTTGGTTCTTCTAAAGTTCGTCACTTGCTCTGACTGTTGCCGAGTCACTTGGTTCCATATAAATATGTCCACCACGAGTAAGGGTCCTAATCGACTCCCCATCGGTATTATTTTCATTTGAACACAAAACCAAATGGATCGCATATCAAGACTATTTCACAAACTGCCAGGATACTGGGCTTGATGGACACAATGCTGTTCTAGTATTCATGCAAAATCAAGTAATGTACACCACTCAACTGTTTTCATCATTATCCTCCAGCTTTTCATAGACTTTATTTTTTTGCCGTTGAAACAGGTCACTCATAGAACCCTTTAGAAACGAGCAAACCATGAAAACATGTTGTTGTCGGCCTTCACCAGCGGCTGTAAGTGGCGACTAAAGAGGCTTGGCAGGAGTTAAAAGGTACCAGTCAGGCCCTAAAACACTCGCTGGGAGAAGGTCACTGCAAACCACCGGCCGCTGCAGATCATTTATGAATCATAAATAATGTGCAGCTGTATTGATGTGAATAAACACACAACGCAATGCATGTTTTGTTAGTGAATTATCTTTACCTCATTAATCATTAAATGGACGGCCTTGTGATCAAAGGTTGTGTTTTATTACGTGTGCGACAGCGTCACTTAGCGAGTATTTGATGCGGTGTGGCAGGAGTTTCCCTCAGGAATGAAAAGCAGTGTGTCTGTAGTTGCAAAACTATGTGCGTATGAATTATAATTAGTTTTTTTAAGAGCCACCACCATGTTAGATTTTAGAGGCATAAAGTGTTTGCTTTGGTTCCAGTTATATGGGGGTTTTCTTGTTTAAGTCTTTGTCAAAGTACAGTGTTTTCTGAAATAATTTGCCTTTACCCACGTAGTCATTATATCCACATTTCTGATGATTATATATAAAGAAAATCTAATTTCATGAATATTTTGTTAAAGCGCATATATATATATATAACCCTAAAATACAAGTTTAGATTTCAAGCTATTTGGTCAAAACTATCGTGATGTCTTATTTTCTCCACATCGTAACCACCTTGGTGTCTCCAATGCATGTTTTGATTCGTCAACAGTCAATCCACTTTGTAATAATAAACGGGATAATCATAATGACGTGAGAGGCTCTTAAAGGGACAGTCCACCAATCAAGGTAATGGGGACTATAGCACTCAGCCGACGGGTTGGGAAAAAAACAACAACAACAACAACCCTGATGACATCATCGATAAAGAGAGAGTGAGTTACAAACTGGTGTTAGACGTTTAGAAGACGGCGGTAAGGGCCAAAAGTTGATGCAATCACATTGCATTGTGGGTATTTTAATTTTTTCCGGCTGCACTTTAGAATTACTTTCAGTATGGATTAATCTAATTAGTTCTCTAGAATAGATCAATCTTTCGGGTCAATAAAATACTGTAAAACAGTCACAAGTTCAAAAAGTCAACAGAGTGTTGAACACGACTAAGCTGATCGGCATGCTTTAGCTAAGTGGTAACAATAACACACACACACGCAAACCCACAGCTTTCTGGGTGGAACACATTCCTGTGTAAAATAAGGTGTGTGTGTGTGTGTGTGTGTGGTAGGGAGGGATGAGTGTCACCAAAGTGTTATAGATACTAGTACTCTAATCGGTTCGGCTTATCGGTTCTTTCTGATGATTTAGATTTTTGATCAACATTGCTTCATCTTCCACGTCGACAAAGTATTTCTTGAGCAGTGACACATTTGCAGCTAAACTACTATCTCAGTGATTATCCTCCATGGACGACCGGGTTCCAAGCGGGCATCCCGACGCAGACTGCAACCGCTGTGATTGGTCAATTCATTGCCGATTGCTCCGTGAAAGTGGTCGTATAAAACCTTTATTGTCTCCAGCTCCAACATGGTCTGGGAGTCTTATATAAAGTCAGATTCTGTCAGCAGGACTTCTGCTTTATGACCGGGAACATGCTGATGTTCTCATATAAAAGAAAAACTACTTTTCTTTTATTGTTGAGAGCAACGGGGAAGTGAAAGTGTCGGGTGGAAGAGGTGTGTGTGTGTGTGTGTGTGTGTGTGTGTCTTTGGGTCATTTCTAACCCTGTCTGTGTGGTGATCAGCCTTTTTGTATCCACGCCCGTTTGATGTTGGCGGCCGTAGTGGAAACTTCCCCTCTCTTTTTTTTTTTTAACGTTTTTTTTGTATTTTTTTTGCAAGACCAGGTCAACAGCTCCTTGACCTCTGCTTTTATTGTGCGGAGAAAGGAGCGCTTGCATAACATTTGTTCAGAGCAAAGTTGTGAATGGGCTGGCTTTCCTTTTCTTTCTTTTTTTTCTGCAGATAAGCATCAAACAGTTTATTTCTCTCTCTCTCCGTTACAAAAGATCAACCATTGCTTTTTGTGTGTGCCAAAATGACAAATCCACCACCATGATGGATTTCCAGTCAGAACCCGGCGTGTGGCGGGATCCTAAAGGGTCAAAACGCCAAAAAAAAACATTTGCAACAAAAATAAGTAAAAGAAACCGTTTCTAAAAACTGCGTTTTCGACAAACGAGGCGGGAAAGCTAAAGCTCTTTTCTTTTTTGGGGGCGTTTTGTTCTGAGGGGCATCGACCCCACGTCACGCCGCTGAGAGACTGGAGAGACTGACCTGGACGGGTCGATGCTTTAACAGACGAGCTTCTCTTGATCGGCCCTTTGTGTCCTCAACGAATATTCATCACCCAATGGATTCAGAGATAACATCAACAGAGCTGATTTAATCCTGTCTTTCTCTCCAGTGTTCATGTCTTTCTCTCCAGTGTTCATGTCTTTCTCTCCTGTGTTCATGTCTTTCTCTCCAGTGTTCCTGTCTTTCTCTCCAGTGTTCCTGTCTTTCTCTCCAGTGTTCCTGTCTTTCTCTCCAGTGTTCCTGTCTTTCTCTCCAGTGTTCATGTCTTTCTCTCCAGTGTTCATGTCTTTCTCTCCAGTGTTCTTGTCTTTCTCTCCAGTGTTCTTGTCTTTCTCTCCAGTGTTCTTGTCTTTCTCTCCAGTGTTCATGTCTTTCTCTCCAGTGTTCCTGTCTTTCTCTCCAGTGTTCTTGTCTTTCTCTCCAGTGTTCATGTCTTTCTCTCCAGTGTTCCTGTCTTTCTCTCCAGTGTTCCTGTCTTTCTCTCCAGTGTTCATGTCTTTCTCTCCAGTGTTCATGTCTTTCTCTCCAGTGTTCATGTCTTTCTCTCCAGTGTTCTTGTCTTTCTCTCCAGTGTTCTTGTCTTTCTCTCCAGTGTTCATGTCTTTCTCTCCAGTGTTCCTGTCTTTCTCTCCAGTGTTCTTGTCTTTCTCTCCAGTGTTCATGTCTTTCTCTCCAGTGTTCTTGTCTTTCTCTCCAGTGTTCATGTCTTTCTCTCCAGTGTTCTTGTCTTTCTCTCCAGTGTTCATGTCTTTCTCTCCAGTGTTCTTGTCTTTCTCTCCAGTGTTCATGTCTTTCTCTCCAGTGTTCATGTCTTTCTCTCCAGTGTTCTTGTCTTTCTCTCCAGTGTTCTTGTCTTTCTCTCCAGTGTTCATGTCTTTCTCTCCAGTGTTCATGTCTTTCTCTCCAGTGTTCATGTCTTTCTCTCCAGTGTTCTTGTCTTTCTCTCCAGTGTTCTTGTCTTTCTCTCCAGTGTTCTTGTCTTTCTCTCCAGTGTTCATGTCTTTCTTTCCAGTGTTCATGTCTTTCTCTCCAGTGTTCCTGTCTTTCTCTCCAGTGTTCCTGTCTTTCTCTCCAGTGTTCCTGTCTTTCTCTCCAGTGTTCCTGTCTTTCTCTCCAGTGTTCTTGTCTTTCTCTCCAGTGTTCATGTCTTTCTCTCCAGTGTTCTTGTCTTTCTCTCCAGTGTTCTTGTCTTTCTCTCCAGTGTTCTTGTCTTTCTCTCCAGTGTTCATGTCTTTCTCTCCAGTGTTCATGTCTTTCTCTCCAGTGTTCATGTCTTTCTCTCCAGTGTTCATGTCTTTCTCTCCAGTGTTCATGTCTTTCTCTCCAGTGTTCATGTCTTTCTCTCCAGTGTTCATGTCTTTCTCTCCAGTGTTCCTGTCTTTCTTTCCATTGTTCTTTCTCTCCAGTGTTCTTGTCTTTCTCTCCAGTCTGAAGACAGAATGTGAGACTCCATCACGAAGCAACAATAATTTAAATCCTTCAATTATTTCGTAGAAAAGTCTTTGCAGTTTTAAAGCGAGGGATGATTCCTGAACGTGTGCCGATGAAGTAAATAATGGTTAACGGAGTCAAACCTACAAGTAGATAAAGATCCTCTACGTTTTCTATGAAAAAAATGGGTCTCTCTCTCTCTCTCTCTCTCTCTCTCGATGGTCTCTCTCTCTCTCTCTCTCTCTCTCTCGATGGGGGTCACCTTGAGGCGACTGCCTGTCGCGATAAGGCTGCAAAGTCAGAGTTGACACATCAGGGGATGTTCAGTTCACTATTTTGTGTGTGTGTGTGTGTGTGTGTGTGTGTGTGTGTGTGCGCGTGTGTGTGTGTGCGCACGCTCTGAGGATTTCCATGTCAAGAGAGATGCCTTACACGAGACACCTTTTTGATAAAAGGAGATCTTGTTGATGCATCATCTGCGTGCCACGAAAAAAGCTAACTTGGCTTTACTGTGAACGCCCTTCAAGAGCGTGAGCGTGTGTGTGTGTGTGTGTGTGTGTGTGTGTGTGTGTGTGTGTGTGTGTGTGTGTGTGTGTGTGTGTGTGTGTGTGTGTGTGTGTGTGTGTGTGTGTGTGTGTGTGTGTGTGTATATATATTAAGCAGAAAGCTCAGTAATCAATAACTGGGAGAGAAAGTGGGCGGGGCCGTTGGCAGTGAAACTAAAGGCTCTAAGAACTTGTTTTGTCTCAGTGTGTCATAACTAGTGTGCTTTCATATTTAATCCCCTTTATTTCTATTTCATGCATTTTTGTTATTTATACTCTTTTCTTTTTTTCCTCTCACATCATTGACTTGGTCTGGAACTCTGAATGAGTGGATGTTGGCAACAAAGGAGCGGTTTGACTCTTCCATCCGGATAAACACAAATATCTGGAAGAATCAATGAATTTAGAAATGTGGCTACTCCAGATTTAAAGTACTTCATCACATTGATGCAAAAGAGGAACTGACTATTGCTCATGATGATGATGATGATGATGATGAAGCCTCGGTCCTCACCAGCCGTCGCTGCTGATCTTCCGCCTCAGTGTTTTTGCGTCCGTCGGCACATTTCTGTTTTTCTTTCTCGCTGATCGTCCACCAGCTCCGCTCAGACCAGCAGGTCAGAGGTCAACGCCACGACGCCGTCGGCCGTGAAACATTTACTGTGTTCCTCGACAAATACCAAAGCTATGCTGACGACACGCCTTTTGGACAAGCCATTACTCCGGATGGCTCAAACCAAACAGGCTCCTTTGTACCACTGGTCTCTAGTTAAGACACACCTAGCAGGTATACGTCTGATGAGCTCATAGCTAGAAGACAGAACACTTTATTCCCCTTCAGCCACTCCTTCTGCTCTTGCCTTTCACAATAAAAGCCCTCGGAGCAGCTTCAGCTCTGGGTCGACGGGAAAAACAAAACATGGACAGAAACGTGTTGTGTGTTTACGCTCGTGCTTTTGT
>JBAMJR010000541.1:62500-65000 GCA_038501785.1 Myoxocephalus aenaeus
ATTTGTGCATCTGTATCCAAATAATGTGTGTGTGTGTGTGTGTGTGTGTCAACCCGATTTTGTGTGTGTGTGTGTGTGTGATGTATTACTTGTAAAATGCCGACCAGGCTTTTGAAACGCTGGATTGAGTTTGAGGCGGCGCTGCGTTTTCTTTCTCCTTCGTTCCACTACACTCATATTAAAGCTGGATCGATGGATCTTATTTTTAGCTTTCATCCCCCACTCTTTCTCCCCCTTTTCACCCCCCACCCCTCTGTGTGTGTGTGTGTGTGTGTGTGTGTGTGTGTGTGTGTGTGTGTGTGTGTGTGTGTGTGTGTGTGTGTGTGTGTGTGCTGGCATGTCCTCCTACATCCCGCTGCCGGTGCTGAGAGCTCACACACACATACACATCAATCTCTCTCTAATAAGTCGGCCCGAGCCTCAGCAACTCTGCACCCCTCCTCTGTTGAGGTCGAGAGAGAGAGAGAGAGATGGAGGGAGAGAGATGGAGGGAGAGAGATGGAGGGAGAGAGAGGAGAGGGAGAGAAAGAAAAAACCTGTTGGGGTGCAGCCCCCATAAAGGACTGCGGAGAACGACATGTTCTGGTGCACTGCACTGCGAACAGGCTTGTGAGAGCTGTGACTGATACACACCCACTGACAGCCATGTGGGACACACACACACACACACACACACACACACACACACACACACACACACACACACATTTTTCAGATGCAGCAACCCGTCTGAATCATTGTCGGCTTCACTGTGCTGCAGTTTTAACAACACAAGTTTTAAAACGCACAAGCTGTGATAAGAGAGAGAGAGACACACACACACACTCTCACACACACACACACACACACACACACACACACACACACACACTATCTTCCGCTCCTTACGTGTACACAGTGTTTTAAAGATAAAATTCCGTCAAAATTCAAAGTTTAGAAAGAGATGGTTTGGGTTAAAATGACCACTAATGTTCCGATACTGAAGTCTGTAAGTTACGTGACAAAATGAATCGACGAGGACTTCTTGTTTCCCTCAAAGACACTAACCACGGTCTCCTGGGTGAAGGTCCGCATGGAGTTTGCCGTTATGGAATAGCTTGTTGCTTGAATGTTGTAGATCTTCTTGTTTCACACAACCGGTTAAAACCAGAAAGTTAATTTCCAACCCTGGAAACTCACAACATTGTGCCTGTTGCTTTAAGAGTCTGTTAGCCACAGTGATGTAATTATTCCCAGCTGACCAAAGGGGTGTGTGTGTGTGTGTGGTTGTCGGTGGCAGTTGTTTGTGAATGTCATTGATCACCTCTTGTACCTGTTAGCACAAGATAACTCCACTAAGCCAGTGTACAAGATCCCCACTGACCACACACACACACACACACACACACACACACACACACACACACACCGGTTAATTCATTACATATTCTGTTGCCGCCTACAATGAATCATTTTACATTTTGCTCAGTATAATATTACGTATGCATACGGCTGCACCATCGCCTGTAACCGCTTCCATATATTCAACTCCACACACACACACACACACACACACACACACACACACACACACGTATCAGGAACAATCAGTAACGCAACTAAGGCCTGTGTGATGGGCAGAATCAAAGACGATTGATTAAATCAGTCAGCCAGGTGTGTGTGTGTGTGTGTGTGACTCTATTAGGAGTGACACCCGCTTGCTTTAAGATCAATGGGCACCATTAACCTTCAATTAATTATAACACACACCTGCCCCCCCCCCTCCCTCTCTCTAGTTGAATGTGTTGAACAGGAGTCTCACTCTGCGGTGAGAGCCGGTGAACACGTGTGAAGGAACAACTGAACCGACGCGGTCGGTTGCTTTTTAAAGACAAATGTTCAATCATCTCGGCTCAGAATGGATAAAAGTGTCTTAAGTCCGGGTGGCAAAGGTCGTAGGTTGAGGTGACGTAAGGAAGAGAAAAGAAAGACTGAAAACAAGTTGAAATGCCTGTTTTGTGTTTGCTGATTTAAGTTTTATAGCCCTTCAGACTCCTCTGGTTGTATAGAAGTATATGCTTCATGTGTTAAAGCTGCATTCTCTCTAGTGACCACCAGGGGGTGACTCCTCTGGTTGTATAGAAGTCTATGCTTCATGTGTTAAAGCTGCATTCTCTCTCCTGACCACCAGGGGGCGACTCATCTGGTTGTATAGAAGTCTATATAAATGACTCTACTTCTCTCTTGATGTATTCCCTCAGTAAACATTGTAAACATGAGTTTATGTCTCAATCTCTAGTTTCAAGTCTTCAATACAGCATGATGTTCATTTAGTAAATTATGGTCATTTAGAGTCAAACAGACCATAAAGCAGGGGACGCTTTAGGGGCGGGGCTACAAGGTGATTGACAGGTCTCTAACAGACGTATATGGCGTCTCTTCGTCACTCCTCCGTTCCCTCAATGGTCATCACCTAACAAACGCAGCTGGACGTCGTGTTTCTTAATTTCGGTTCTTGTTT
>JBAMJR010000541.1:70000-85000 GCA_038501785.1 Myoxocephalus aenaeus
CTCTCTCCTTTCCTCTCCTCAGTCTCTCTCCTTTTCCTCTCCTCAGTCTCTCTCCTTTCCTCTCCTCAGTCTCTCCTTTCCTCTCCTCAGTCTCTCTCCTTCCCTCTCCCTCAGTCTCTCCTTTCCTCTCCTCAGTCTCTCTCCTTTCCTCTCCCTCAGTCTCTCTCCTCAGTCTCTCTCCTTTCCTCTCCTCAGTCCTCTCGTTTCCTCTCCTCAGTCTCTCTCCTTTCCTCTCCCTCAGTCTCTCTCCTTTCCTCTCTCTCCTTTCCTCTCCTCAGTCTCTCCTTTCCTCTCCTCAGTCCTCCCTCCTTTCCTCTCCTCAGTCTCTCGTTTCCTCTCCTCAGTCTCTCTCCTTTCCTCTCTCTCCTCTCTTTCCTCTCTCTCTCCTTTCCTCTCTCTCTCCTTTCCTCTCCTCAGTCTCTCCTTTCCTCTCCTCAGTCTCTCTCCTTTCCTCTCTCTCTCTCCTTTCCTCTCTCTCTCCTTTCCTCTCTCTCTCCTTTCCTCTCCTCAGTCTCTCTCCTTTCCTCTCCTCAGTCTCTCTCTTTCCTCTCTCTCTCCTTTCCCTCTCCTCAGTCTCTCCTTTCCTCTCCTCAGTCTCTCCTTTCCTCTCCTCAGTCTCCCTCCTTTCCTCTCCTCAGGTCTCTCCTTTCCTCTCCTCAGTCTCCCTCCTTTCCTCTCCTCAGTCTCTCTTCTTTCCTCTCCTCAGTCTCCCTCCTTTCCTCTTCTCAGTCTCTCCTTTCCTCTCCTCAGTCTCTCCTTTCCTCTCCTCAGTCTCTTCTTTCCTCTCCTCAGTCTCTCTCCTTTCCTCTCCTCAGTCCTCTCCTTTCCTCTCTCTCTCCTTTCCTCTCTCTCTCCTTTCCTCTCTCTCTCCTTTCCTCTCTCTCTCCTTTCCTCTCCTCAGTCTCTCTCCTTTCCTCTCTCTCTCCTTTCCTCTCTCTCTCCTCCTTCCTCTCCTCAGTCTCTCCTTTTCCTCTCCTCAGTCTCTCCTTTCCTCTCCTCAGTCTCCCTCCTTTCCTCTCCTCAGTCCTCCTCTCCTTTCCTCTCCTCAGTCTCCTCTTCTTTCCTCTCTCTCTCCTTTCCTCTCCTCAGTCTCTTCTTTCCTCTCCTCAGTCTCTTCTTTCCTCTCCTCAGTCTCTTCTTTCCTCTCCTCAGTCTCTTCTTTTCCTCTCCTCAGTCTCTCTCCTTTCCTCTCCCTCAGTCTCCTCCTTTCCTCTCCTCAGTCTCTCCTTTCCTCTCCCCAGTCTCTCCTTTCCTCTCCTCACTCCTCCTCAGTCTCCCTCATCTCACCTTGATCATCCCCTTTGATAAATTGCCATCTCTCTAATTTAACAGGCGTTTAAAAACCCCAGTGCTCATGTTGACATGCGTGATTTAGTTTCCTATCTTTTCATGAATGGCCTCCATTCAACTTCTTTTACTTTGTAACGATGTTGCAAATGACGGAATCGTTGAATGTCAAAGTTATGTTTTTCCTTCAGTCTGAACCTCTTCCAGTCCACTGAGGTGGAGACGTGTTGGTGGACGACCTTCACCCAGGAGACCGCCCTTCATGTGAATCCTCTCCTCGTGATCACAACGATGTGTGTGTGTGTGTGTGTGTGTGTGTGTGTGTGTGTGTGTGTGTGTGTGTGTGTGTGTGTGTGTGTGTGTGTTTGTGTGTGTGGGCTACGTGGAGCTCGTGTTCTTTAAGCCTCCGAACGAGCCCCGTAATGGGAATCTGTCCCACCAGGAACGGCTTCCTGACACGGTGACACCCCTGATTCTGACTGTGTGTGTGTGTTGTGTGTGTGTGTGTGTGTGTGTGTGAGAGCGATGGGATGGAGGAAAGAAAAACACACCGTGAGGAACAGCTTTATGACAATATTAGCTTTGAAACGTGTCTAAAGTAATGGACCACAGTTATTGAATAATAGGTTTTTTTGTTGTTGTTTTTCATATCCGATGTCAGACCAGAGTTCCACTCTCACAACGAGTCTTTTAATGAAGGATCTCAGAAGAAAGAGTCTGGAAGACATTAAGGCCTTTAACATTAAACATGAAACAACTGAGAGGATGTCAAAAGTGACGTAGAAGACTTCTATACAACCAGAGGAGTCGCCCCCTGGTGGTCAGGAGAGAGAATGCAGCTTTAAGACATGAAGCATAGACTTCTATACAACCAGACTTCTTCTACACAACCAGGTTGCCGCCTGATTTAAACCCACGTGTGGTTTTAAAACCCTGGAAGGAGGCGATGAGTGAATAGTTTGGAAAGAGCAGGACTTGAATGCGCCCGAGTAAATATGGGTTTTCTTAATGAGGCAACAGGATAGTGAACCTGCTGCACACACACACACACACACACACACACACACACACACACACACACACACACACACACACACACACACACACACACACACACACACGCGTCCACAGGTGGATATCAGAGCCCTGCTGGGTCTGTGGCCTTTCTTGTGGCAGTGGTCAAGACGTGGCACTAATACCAATGTGCAGCTGCCAGCCGGCCGTTGGAACTGATTACTAGAGAGAGAGAACGAGGGAGAGAGGGAGAGAGAGAGAGGGAGAGGGCGAGAGAAGGGGGGGGAGAGAGAGAGAGAGAGAGAGAGAGACTGTCTGCACACAGCTGATACAGAGAGGAGACGGAGGAGGAGGAGAAGTTTCGTCCCTCTGGGAGCTCGTTGGACTGAATAATCAAATTCAAATGAACAAGTTTATTGCACAAGCATGAGATAGATGTTTACTGTGTGTGTGTGTGTGTGTGTGTGTGTGTGTGTGTGTGTGTGTATTCTCCCTATGGCGCTAACTCTGGACAGGTGTGATCATTAATCACCAGCCGTTGGTCCCCAACGTTCTCTCTCTCTCTCTCTCTCTCTCTCTCTCTCTCTCCTCTCTCTCTCTCTCTCTCTCTCTCTCTCTCTCTCTCTCTCTCCTCCTGATTCCTCAGTTTAAATCTAAATTCCGCTCACATTGTGGGATGGATTCTCTGCATCGTGCCAAACCCCCCCTCACCCCCCCCATAACTCACCCGTTAACACCATTCTCTCCTTTCCTTTTCCTTTGCCACCTCTCCGTCACGGCGCCGCTGCTTTCCTCCTCCTCCTCCTCCTCCTCCCTCCTCCATCTCCTCCCGCCGCTCTTCCTGCCTCTCATCCCTCCGTCCGTCCTCTCTTTCTCCCCGTGTGTTTGTCCAGCCCTGGGTCAGGGCGAGAGAGGCGAGAGAGGCCCGGAGGGTTGGCATGGCAGCCTGGCAGCGGCACACAAGCCTCCCTCACTCCCCCACCCCGGGGTGCCCCGCAGGAGGGGTGTGAAACCTCTCTTTACTGTACATCCTTCCAGCTCTGCTCCTTTTGAGGCTTCTCAAATCAATCTAGTTTACTACTCTCCTGCTGTAGGTCTGGGATCAGAGCTTATCCAACTTTTACGAGTGAGAATGCTCTAAAGAGAAAAAGGAAGAAAAAAAGTTGTTGTCACTTTTATTTGGCGATTAACTCCAATTTATAGCAAAGTGCAAGAGTAACAGATAGAGAGAAACTCCACTTTACATGTTATGCTTCACTTAGAGTCAAACAGAGGATGCTTTAGGGGCGGGGGCTACACGGTGATTGACAGGTCGACACCAGAGCCGGTACCCCGGTGTAGAAAGTAAAAGCATAGATATAAACGTATTGCATTGCAATTCATTAAAATAATGGTATCAGATTTTTGAGCTCTTATTTTAAGCTCTTATTTTGAAATCTGCGGGGTGCTTTTTTAGTACTGGATTCTTTCCCCCACTATGCTGCCATCTTTATTATTGTTTGCAAAGCGGCTGCACCATCCTGTCAAATGTAAATAATAGAATAAATGTTCCCTACCACTGAATATTTATCCTGCGTTGCTTCAGCGAATATTTTATTCATATCATTTGTATCGTCACGCCAAAATAACACAAGTTCTTTAAATTATTTTCATGAGCAAGTCGCGACAACGTCTGCAAACGACTTTTATTCATATATATATATATATATAATATATATATATATATATATATATATATATATATATATATATATATATATAAATGATAAAACACCAGCCTTTACAGTAGGACAATGTGCCAGTAGGACAATGTGCTGCAGTGTTCAGTGAACTTAAAAGAACTCTCTGGACTTTTGTCCTCGTTTGGGTGAAAAAGTCTTCGCACCGTCAAATTCCTTCCTCCTCTTCCTCCTCCTCTTCCTCCTCACCCTTTCTCCCTTCAGGCCCTCCTCTTGGATTCATTGCACAATGATTCTTTCCAGTTCTCTCTTCTTCCTTCCTTCCCACAACACACACACACACACACACACACACACACACACACACACACACACACACACACACACACATAAAATTGCAGAAAATAACACTTTAAAGGAAGGCAGACGGACACAAAATGAACACCTGAATCTCTGAGCGATCAAAATCAATTGTGTTTTTTTCATTTCTTCCAAATGTACACACACACACACACACACACACACACACACACACACACACACACACACACACACACACACACACACACACACACACATAGTCAGGGAGCTCATTAGCTGAAGTGAGTGGTGGCATGCTGGGCTCGAACGGTGAGGCTCCTGGTCATTTGGGGTTGACTGCACGGACTTGTGTGTGTGTGTGTGTGTGTGTGTGTGTGTCATCAGCTCTTCAGTCCCGTTCTTCTATGTTTTAGTCTCTTGTTCTCTAATTTGTGATCCACGCTATAGCTTTGCCTGATTTGTGTGTAGTTGGCATGGAACCACACGCAACACCACACAAGAAAGGGAACACGCACACACACACACACACAAGTCTTGTCTTTTCCCAGTGGCCCCACGTTACCTTTGTTCTACTGTATCCTTTAAGGTGTGTGTGTGTGTGTGTGTGTGTGTGTGTGTGTGTGTGTGTGTGTGTGTGTGTGTGTGTGTGTCTCATCAGCCAAAATGGTAGCAATAAACTTAAAATGTAATTACTTTTAAATTACTTTTTTGGACAATATATTGTGCCCAGAAATAATTTGCAATAACCAACATTATTGTCATTTCATGCTCCCGATAAAATTATAGTTTAATAGCATATTAATGCAACGGCACCCTTCAAATAGAAATGCACTTTTAACTGATATGAATAGTCACGTCCATATATTGCACGATAAGTTGTAACATTTTTGAGATCATATCCAATAAGTCGTTAACGTGAATATTACGTTAAAATATCGCTTAACAGATTTTGTTCCCGTAATAAAGTAGAAACTTTTGACCGATTTTTAGTTCAAGTCAAGAAGATCCATGATCTATATTTACTGATTTCTTTAAGGACTTTTTTAACATGCTCATGATTGAGTCAAGCAAGGGAATGTGCGTGTGCGTGTGCGTGTGCGTGTGCGTGTGTGTGTGCGTGTGTGTGTCCTCTGTTACCACAATCTGCTGCTTTCACTCATTAACCACTGTGGCTCTAGCTGAGCTCCGTGATTGGCTCCCGCAGACAGTCAGGGCCTTTTTTTGTTTATAGAATCTTTCTCTATTCCTTATCTTGTTTCCCTCTCTGGACCTTTTCCTATTAATAAAACATGACTTCCTTCTTTTTCTTATCCCCTGCCGTCGTTGTATTCTCATCCTTGTACCCAATATTGTGTGTGAAATTCATGACCTTAGTTCCGGTGTACGGTACTTGAAAGGTTTTTATGATTCCTCTCCCGAGTGTTGAGAACATTCTATGACTCAAGAGTTTGTGAAACTTTCACAAAGGCATGGCGGCGAAGTTAGAAAACAAGTTTTTTTTTTTAAATATCCCACGTCCGAGAGCTTCATTTCAGTCACTTATTATCTCTTGGGGGTCATCTATCGATATCTAAATGTAAAAGAAAGACGGGACTAGTGGATTTAGATTATCTCTACTTTGACTATACGTTCTGTTGCTATCTCAAACTGGTGATAAGTCCTTCCCTCCTCTAATATATAGCTTCTGCAAGACTCGACTGTGTGAAAAGAAATCCAGGTCAAGGACACAGGAGGGACTTATCTCCCACCTTTATCTCCCCCGGTATTAAGGTGTCCTTAAACAAGGCCACTCGACGTATGAAGCATATTTATGGTCCTCGTCTTTGGAAAAAAACTGCCGCAGATTTGTCAGTTAGTCATTGACCCGCGTTGCTCCTTCCATGTTACATATTTAAAGTGGATTTCTTGTCCCTCGGCCCTGCAACAAGGAACCTTTTCTGTTAATGCATCTCGCTTCCTTGTCCCTCCTGACTGATGCCCCTCGCCTTTGCCCCAGCGGCCGGGACAATGAGTCCAGGGCAACCCGTTCATCTGGGATCAATTAACCCAGCGCCCTGTTTCTGACTGCGCTCAACATAATGATAGGCTTTCAACCAGCGATGCCTTTGTTCTGGATGGGTCTGTTTTTGTTTTCTATTTCTGCCCTCCTTTGTTTTTTTTTTTCGGGTCTTTTGTGTTTCCTTTTTTTTTTGCGTTTGAAGTCCTCCTCAGTAAATTAAAACTCTTAGGGTTAAGACGATCGTGAATGTGGCCGAGAATGCCATACAGAGTGGCATCTTGGGTAAAAACGGTGGTTGGCATTTGATGTCAGAAACCCCAAAATCACTCCCCAGAAATGTTTCCCTTCCTGTTTCCCACAGTTTGTTTCATTCCTTTCATTCCTTTGACTTGGATTCGGCGAAGGTCTTTCTGAGGCTCGTCCGTCAATGGAGCCGGGGTTGGTAGCTTGGAACCAGATTTATCAAGTGTTTAGGTTCTCTTCTAAGATTTTTTTTTATTTTTGATCTTATTTTGTATTGTTAAAAGTAGAGTTTGGTCCAACTGTGTTTTGGTCTACGGGGGCTCTAAAGATTAGTACACCTGCATTGTGTCTCAAAGGTATGGCTAAAAGTGGCACAGAGGCACTAATGATAGAGCAAAATCCAATCGCTGCATGAAATAACTTCGTGCAAGGGTGGAAGTCTGTCTCGGAAGATGATTTCATGCAGAATTGAACTTCACAAATGGGAAAACAGGATTTAGTGAGAACCGGAATTAATGAGCACAAATCCATAATATCGAAATAATATCCAATACCGCCGAGGAATGGCAGCTGCTGACTCCAGGATCTCAATTTTGAGTTTTGTGCCAACTCGTTACTCGGATACCTCCCTTGCTTTGCCCTCTTGCCCCCTTTCCGGAAAAGTCCATCATCTCTTTCCTGGTTCAGTTAAGCCACCTATTTCAAGCACAGATCCTCCGATAAGCCCGAGTCAGGCAGTTTCCCACTGAAGGAGTCTGTATCCATCGTGGTGAGGAGGGTCTTTTCAAACCGCTCTGCAGAGGTGAACACTCGGGGTCAAGTGCTCATTTTAGAACCGCCCTATATATGTTTTTTGTCACAAAGATGGACACCTTTTTATAAATGAACTTGCATAAAGACCGTTGCTCACTTCTGATATGCAGGATCAACGTTTTCCCAGTAAAAGACCGACTTGAAAGGCTTGAATTACGCAGATAGACTAAGTATTTCAAGCCTCAGGCCGCCTTGTTATGGCCGACGTGTGAAAGGCAGATGGTCACCCGCTTTGCATTGGCATGAAAACATTCTTCCAATTTTCTATTTCCAGTTTGTGTTTCATCGGCGAACACAGCCTCCCTCTTTCATTTCTATCAACCACCTTCTTCAAAAGGTCGGCGTTGAGATATTTGCGCTCATCCCCAAAACCTGTTGATGTCCAAGTCCTTTATTATGTTTAAAAAGTAGCTGTCCTTCTGCTTCTTTATCTTCTGGGCATACATTACTCCTGCTTTACAAACAGTTGGCTTGGTGGTGGGAGTCCAACGCACTGAGCTGCTCGTAAACAGGAAAGCAAAAACCCGAATAATATCGGCATATTCCACATCGGAAAGTGCTCCATTCAATATGAGGCCTAAATCAGAAAATCCAGATGTAAAATGAGCCACGTCAAATTCTGAATATTGTCCTATTCGGAATGATGAGTGTTCATGTAAATGTAGTCGATGTTACCATTTAATAAAGAGACTGCTGGCATTTTCATTGACCTCAGAGTCCCTTTTGGCAAAAGTGGTGGTTGCGTTGCACATAAAACGTCAGCGGTCGACCTTCTCTCAGCACAAGGTTCCCCCGTCTGACGCGTATTCTGACAGCTTGACTTGAACCAAACCCTGCCCTTTATTCTGCTAAAAGGTCCTAAATCCTCTGTTTTGACTGATTTGAAATCCTGTACCGCCACCAGTCAACCTGCTGTGAACGTTGACCCCAATAAAACTGCAGTGAACTACAGAGATTTATGGTTTGCACAAACCTTTGCAAGTGTGTGTGTATGTGTTGGGCTAAAAATATCCAGCAGTCCTCCTGTTTGTGTGAATGACAGTCAGTGTTTGCATCACTCGCGGTTTAATCAAAACACTGATCCATGGAGGCCACGTTCCAAGTGAAGTCCGGCGTGCACGAGACGCGCACGGGAAACTCAGTGAATCTGGACATTTGATCGTCAAAACGGAGACGGCGGTGTGCCTTTTGCTTTGCTGTGTAAACACCGCCATGCCGTGAAGAACAGCACCATTGATGTGACATTACAAGGTCATAGAAGTCGTCGAGAGTCTCTGTTTACAGCATGCAGCTTAGCATTGATTGTCTCAGCTATTTTTAAACTTAGTCCACAAACCACTGAGGACCACATCCACTTCCTGAATACAGTCTGTGGTGAAAGGTCATTCAAACTTCAAAGTGATGTACATCACTAACATCATTGCAACATCACTGCAACATCACTGCAACATTACTGCAACATTACTGCAACATTACTGCAACATCACTGCAACATTACTGCAACATCATTGCAACATCATTGCAACATCACTGCAACATCACTGCAACATTACTGCAACATTACTGCAACATTACTGCAACATTACTGCAACATTACTGCAACATTACTGTAACATTACTGCAACATTACTGCAACATTACTGTAACATCACTGCAACATCACTGCAACATTACTGCAACATTACTGCAACATCACTGCAACATTACTGTAACATTACTGTAACATTACTGTAACATTACTGTAACATCACTGCAACATTACTGCAACATTACTGCAACATCACTGTAACATTACTGCAACATTACTGTAACATTACTGTAACATTACTGTAACATTACTGCAACATTACTGCAACATTACTGTAACATCACTGCAACATCACTGCAACATTACTGCAACATTACTGCAACATCACTGCAACATTACTGTAACATTACTGTAACATTACTGTAACATTACTGTAACATCACTGCAACATTACTGCAACATTACTGCAACATCACTGTAACATTACTGCAACATTACTGTAACATTACTGTAACATTACTGTAACATTACTGTAACATTACTGTAACATCACTGCAACATCATTGCAACATCACTGCAACATCACTGCAACATTACTGTAACATCACTGCAACATCACTGTAACATTACTGCAACATTACTGCAACATTACTGTAACATCACTGCAACATTACTGCAACATCATTGCAACATTACTGCAACCTCACTGTAACATTGCTGCAACCTCACTGTAACATTGCTGCAACCTCACTGTAACATTACAGCAACTTCACTGTAACTTCACTGTAACATCACTGCAACATCACTGCAAAAGTACTGTAACATCATTGCAACATCATTGCAACAGTACTGCAACAGTACTGCAACATCACTGCAACATCACTGCAAAAGTATTGCAACATCACTGCAAAAGTATTGCAACATCATTGCAACATCACTGCAACATCACTGCAACATTGCTGCAACCTCACTGCAACATTGCTGCAACCTCACTGTAACATTACAGCAACTTCACTGTAACATCACTGCAACATTACTGCAACTTCACTAACATTACAGCAACATCACTGCAACATCACTGCAACATTATCAGTTTTAAAGGACTGATTGAATAGAAGGTGTTACATGAATTCAGAATGGCGCCGATAACAAATTCTTCATACCTGTGTTTTTATTTATTTACTTTTTGTATTCTAATCCCAAGAAAATGAATGTGTCTGCAGACAAAGGAGGTGCAGAAGCGTCTGTGCTGTAGATCCTCATGAGTCTCCGGTCATACTTGATTGTTTTTAACACTCATAGCCAACTTTTGTGCATCAGCAAACTGAACCCCCCTCCCTTCCTGTCCACCACCCAGGAGCATCATGGGAACAGGCTGGTGTCTGGGCAGCGTACAGCACTTCCTGTCTCATGTACTGCTGACTTGACGTCTTTTGGTTTGTGTGTGTGTGTGTGTGAGGGTGTGTGTGTTTCCTTAAAGTACAAAGTTCAATTTATTGTCTTGCTGACCTCTGACCTTTAGGATTGTTCAGATGTGTGTGTGTGTGTGTGTGTGTGTGTGTGTGTGTGTGCAATCGACTCCTCGCGCTAACGACCCTCTGTCTCTCTCCTAGATGTATGGCCGCTACACCCAGGAGCTCGGGGTGTTCGCCAGGGAGGAGGCGGCCCGGCTGAGGGAGAGCGGGCAGAGGCGCTCGGTCAGCGAGCGCAGCCGGGCCCTGGACCTGCTGGAGTACGACAAGAGCCGCTGTGCCAAGTGCCGCAGTAAGTCTCACCACCGACACTCAACGGGTTCAGATCCCCTTTGAACGGGGGCCGCGAACACCTCTGATCACGCACACTGTCATCACGGTACCTTCCCTCATGGTTGATCGTGCTGGACCCTGAGACTGGATGAGTCCTGGTCTGAAGGTCTGGATGAGTCCTGGTCTGATGGTCTGGATGAGTCCTGGTCTGAAGGTCTGGATGAGTCCTGGTCTGATGGTCTGGATGAGTCCTGGTCTGATGGTCTGGATGAGTCCTGGTCTGATGGTCTGGATGAGTCCTGGTCTGATGGTCTGGATGAGTCCTGGTCTGATGGTCTGGATGAGTCCTGGTGTGGATGAGTCCTGGTCTGAAGGTCTGGATGAGTCCTGGTCTGAAGGTCTGGATGAGTCCTGGTCTGATGGTCTGGATGAGTCCTGGTCTGATGGTCTGGATGAGTCCTGGTCTGATGGTCTGGATGAGTCCTGGTCTGATGGTCTGGATGAGTCCTGGTCTGAAGGTCTGGATGTCTTCAGAAGACCATCAGGGTTATTCAGGACAAATGTGTGGAAATGCAGCGACTCAGACTATTCCTCTTAAAAAATATATATATATAATAATAATTAAATGTGTGTGTGTATATGTATGTATGTATATATATATATATATGTATGTATGTATGTATGTATATATATGTGTATATATATATATATATATATATATATATATATATATATATATATATATTATATATATATTTTATAACAGGAATGTATTTTTATTTATATATAAAAATACATTCCTGTTATAAAATATATATATATATATAAATACATATATAATGTATTTATATATAAATAAAAATACATTCCTGTTATAAAATATATATATATATATATATACATTCCTGTTATAAAATATATATATATATATTTTATAACAGGAATGTATTTTTATTTATATATAAAAATTCCTGTTATCAATTATTAACAGGAATTTATTAACCTTTTTTTGTGGCTTTTTCATGACATCGTGTTCTGCTTATAACGTGAAGAAATAAAGACGTAACAAAGTTTGGATATTTAAGAACAGAATTCCTCAGAATATGTGATTTAGTTCTCCATGAATATTGATCCGATTGCAGAAGGCAGTCTCATCATGGATTTAAAGAAATAACCAAATATTGGCGGTACATTAACTTTATGAAGCATTAAAAGAGAGAAACACCTAAAAACCACTCAAATCGGCAAGATTCAACTTTATGTTCTGAGAAACAAATAAAAGTGAGTCATATTTCCACCGCCTGATCAAAAGCTTCCGGTTGCGTGTTTGCATAAGACGCCACGCTGCGTAACGACCGCTCATAACCATCTCACTGCTTCCGCTGGCCTCCGCTTCAAGGGAAACGGGTTTCTGGCTTTCAAATCCAAGGAGTATCGGTTTCCAACAGAGCGTCATCACGTTATCGGCACTTTAAAAATGTTTTTATCCAGTTTGCCTCCCAAACGGCTCTTTGGTAGTTTCATAGTTTTACATCCAACTCGTACTTCTGAGACCTTTCCAAGCGGTAATGAGGCGCTAAAAAGGGGATGGATGGATGGATGGATGGATGGGACCAGGCAGTAAGCATCAGACATGTTGCATCAGGTTCCTTACAGCATTCTGAACCCTCTGAAGCGCCGCTGCCCAAAAGAGGGAAACATCTATTGGAATGTTGGTAATGTAATTCCGGAGGCTGGTTTTAAAAATACTGTTTTTGTTTGGGGGGCTCTGGGAGCATTGATCATGTCGGGCAGTGAGACGGAAAGGAGGAGGAGGAGGAGGAGGAGGAGGAGGAGGAGGAGGAGGAGGAGGAGGAGGAGGAGGAGGAGGAGGAGGAGGAGGAGGAGGAGGAGGAGGAGGAGGAGGAGGAGGAGGAGGAGGAGGAGGAGGAGGAGGAGGAGGAGGAGGAGGAGGAGGAGGAGGAGGAGGAGGAGGAGGAGGAGGAGGAGGAGGAGCTGCATCGGCGAACAGTCGACACAACAACAAACCTCTTGCTGTGAATGAATCCATCGTTTAGATGCAGAGGTGGATCCATGTAAACATGACCTCCCTTCTTTCTCTGCACTGTGTGTGTGTGTGTGTGGTCAAGCACTGTGTCCGGTTGGGACTTGCTTCCTCTCCGTGTGTCTAATTTGTGTAAAAACGGAGTTGAAGCTGTGGGAAGGCTGACGAGTGGCCTCGTGTGATGTCACGTGAGTCGGCGTCGGTCGGGGCCGAAGACTACTACGAAGTCAGGAAAAAATTTAACAAAAAAAAAAACATTTGGAGGTGTGGAGATAGAAAGGAGTGAGTTTCTGCTGGAGGCTCGCGCTGCATTGTGGGTAACGTAGGCGGCAGGTTTTTGAGAAAGAAGAAAAGAACGCACGGAATAAAAAAAAAAGACGACGTCTCTGGTTCTGCTGCATACATTCTGATAGTTTCTTTTAACTGTCCATCTTTAGTGTGACAGTGTTTTAGAGAGAATCACGTATTTATCGCCACTGATCATCTGATTGTTCATTTGATCTCCTTTAAAAAAAAAAAAAGAGAGAAAAGGTTTACAATATTTCAAATGTGTCTCAAACACTGGACACTGAAATAAATCAGAAAGTGTGTTGACGGGGACGTTGTTTAATGCATTTTAAATCACCAATGGAAACTAATGTTTAGAACATCTGTAAGACATATTTTCCTCTTCTCACTCTGCGGGGACATTACTGGCTCACCTGCAGACAGAATCCAGAGCTCCCAGCAGCTGCCTGTTCTGTGCAGACAGACCGCCCTCTGTTGGTGAGAAGGGCTCATTGCACCCGGCTCTCATGGACGCTAGGTTCCTAAATGCTGCAGGTGCGTGTGCGTGTGCACGTGCTCTACTCCACTCTCTGCTGTTGCTTCACTGGCAGCTTCCCATCCTCCTCCTCCTCATCTTCATCCTCCTCCTCCTCCTCCTCCTCCTCCCTCTTTGTGAGGATCAGGACACCAAAAGCATCAGGAATTGAATTGATTTGTCTCTCAGCAGGTTTCAAGCAGAGGAGGTTTATACTGCGGCCACATGCACACTTTGTTTAGAAACACACACACACACACACACACACACACACACACACACACACACACACACACACACACACACACACACACACACACACACACACACACAGTGGAGTAAAGGGGTAAAACAAGAGGCGACTGGCTGAAAATATATGTAAATACAAAGAGACACACACACTCTTCTTCATTGCCGCTGAGTGTTATGACTGCAGCTGCTGCTCCTTTTCACACACACACACACACACACACACACACACACACACACACACACACACACACACACACACACACACACACACACACACACACACTCTCTCTCTCTATCACACAGTAGTCGCCTGCTTAGATCGGCACAATCCCTCTTTATTATTCGCTCACACTCGTACTGTTTTGTTGCTTGTTTTTTATACACACACACACACACACACACACACACACACACAATTTCCCTTTTCATTCGCTGGCGTATAATGATGCTGAATCGTGCAGCCGGCAGCAGAATCTCCAGCCTGTCATCGGCGCACTCTTTGTGTGTGTGTGTGTGTGTGTGTGTGTGTGTGTGTGTGTGTGTGTGTGTGTGTGTGTGTGTGTGTGTGTGTGTGTGTGTGTGTGTGCGCGCACGACTCAACAGCTGCTCCAGGCGTTTTGTGCACGGGGAAATGTAATGACAGCTTGAACAACAGGTAGAGCTTCTGTTATTGTTATTGTTGACGGAAAGGGTTTCAGTTACAAGATGCTGCTGGCGGTTCACTGTACTGTAGAGCCGGTTAATATGTGTATACATATATATGTATATCTATATTTACACCTAACAGGACTTAACTGTCAAAATGCTTGTAAATTGTGTTTATTCCACTCTGTTTTGTCAATTTTGACAAACTTCACATCCAAATAATGTAGAATACATGAGATAACAGCTATATCGGTGCATTTAAAAGCTCTCAACATCACTAATACTAGTACGACTTTACTCGCTATACCTTTTATTCCCTCATCTACCTCCAGAGGTCTCTGACGGGTCTGCAGCTTGAACCCTGCAGTGCTGGAGCCCAATATTAAAAAAACGCCTTTTTAGGATTTATTATTTTCAATTTCTTAGCTTTTAACTGTGACTTTTAGAGCTGGACCGGTTCTGCCCCTCCAGCTGTACACACTCCTCGTCCACCATTCCCCTACGAGGCAGAGCCAGCCGTGCATCATCAGCCGGGCACCTTTAACCTTTCCCTTTGTGGAAAAGCTGAGTGGATCTTTTTTTTTTGTAGGGACTGTACATTTGAGTCAGACTCAGAATCACCGTAGTC
>JBAMJR010000541.1:90000-97972 GCA_038501785.1 Myoxocephalus aenaeus
CACACACACACACACACACACACACACACACACACACACACACACACACACACACACACACACATCTTCGTACTTTGCAGGTTTGTATCTCAAACTTTTTGTTCTTCTCTTTTCTCCATAAAATAAAAGAACTGTATTTCTTATGGAGAAATAAACGGCCGCTCTAAAACTTTCTTTAAATCGATGTTCCCCGTGAGTTTTTAAACATCTCAATGCGTCTGTCGGCCGGTGTGATGGATGTGAAGCCGTTTGACTGATGGCTTCAAGGCGCCGATCAATAACCTGAAAATGACTCATTTAAATGTTTGATTCCATTTCATCAATCCGTCATCATCAGAGGAGAAGTTTACTGTTCGTGTGTCGTAACCCTGAAGAAAGTGATGAATACCTCAAATATTTTGGCTCTCCCTTTAGTTAAATATATAATGAAACAAATATACATATTTATCATTAATGTGCATATAATGACTAAGTGGGAAAAGAAAAGTAAGTTAAGTAAATTACATTGTTTTACTGTAGTGAACCTACAAGACAACACAACTCTATCTATCTATCTATCTATCTATCTATCTATCTATCTATCTATCTATCTATCTATCTATCTATCTATCTATCTATCTATCTATCTATCTATCTATATCTCATTCATTCATTACTTATTCTTTAACTTCTTTTATTTCCTCTTCTCCCTCCATGTGCATCTCCTCCTCCTCTCCTTCCTCTCATTCACATATAAACAAGCTGGCGATGCATAAAGTATACATCTATATATCCATCTATCTCTTTTACATCGTCCATCACTCCTCCTCCTCCTCATCGCTGACATCAATCATTCACTAATAATGTTACGTAGAAAAATCAATGAAGAAAGAGAGAGTTTCTTCTTTTCTTGGATTGTGTGGGGGAAATAATAAATTAAAAAAACTGTATCCATAAAACACACACACACACACACACACACACACACACACACACACACACACACACACACACACACACACACACACACACACACACACACACAGACTGTGTTAACCGTGTCATGTGGTCTATCTGTCCTCCAGGGTCAGGGTACCCGTATGCTCTGCCAGCTCCAGCCAAGGACTTTCTCTCCGGTAAACAAGCAAAACTAAAAACGTCCGTATCATTCCCAGTCTGCCTCCCCAACTACCAACACACACACACACACACACACACACACACACACACACACACACACACCCTCAGCTACCAGCTGCTCCCCTCAGTCCTCACACTCTGCCGCGCTGCAGCTAATACGCCGCATTGCTATCCCATCATTAACCTCCGATAAGTGGCCAGTAGTGTGTGTGTGTGTGTGTGTGTGTGAAAATTAAAAGCAAAAAGTCTGATCCTGCAGTTTGCAAAGAGACGCACACACACACACACACACACACACATACACTCACTTTGTGGCTTCATATTAATCAACAGCCAACATGACAAATATGTGTGTGTGCATATTATTCCCAATCCGCTCGGTGCCAGAAGGAAAAGACTAACTCTCCCAGCCGGCCTTAATACAGCTCGCCCCGAGCCCTAATGGAAAGTAATAAAGAGCTCTGAGTGTGTGTGTGTGTGTGTGATAGGGGAGATGAATGGTTCTGATTAGGCAGTGCAAGCTGCGGACAAGCCTGATGATCAATGTCTCTCTTTACACACACACACACACACACACACAGATGCATGCATGTTAGTTTCTTTCATCAACTGTGTGTGTGTGTGTGTGTGTGTGTGTGTGTGTGTGTCTGTAACTTTTAATACTTTTTGTCCGCCGAAAGATTGATGGTGTTTTCACTTCATTTCACCGTTTCCATATTTATGAATGCATACACACACACACACACACACACACACACACACACATACACACGTGTGTATGTGTGTGTGTGTGTGTGTTGCTGTCAGTTTTAAAGAATTGCAAATGCATGTGCCACGGGAAATGCTCTGAAATGGGTTACGCCACGGTATGAAAGTGTAAATTGAAGTGTGTGTGTGTGTGTGTGTGTGTGTGTGTGTGTGTCTGCAGAGCAATGCGGAACGGAAGTGCTGACTCGGCAACAGCAGAGATGAGTGGGTGGGTGAGGGAGGGAGAGGGAGGGAGAGAGAAAGAGAAACGAACGGATGCAGAGCGGAAACGGAAAGATGGTTTGAAGGAGGGGAATAAAAGAAGAGGGATAGAGGGGGATGGCAGAGGTCTGGGGATTGGACGGGTAGAAAATCGAGAGAAAGAGAGAGAGAGAGAGAGACGGCAGCAGGTCCCTTTGGATTCTGGTTCACCGGGCTTTCATCCAGGAAAGGAAATGAAACGACTACCTCACTCCTGTGTGATCACACACACACACACACACACACACACACACACACACACACACACACACACACACACACACACACACACACACACACACACACACACACACACACACACACACAGTGATGAACTCTCACTGTCATCATCAGTGCCACCATCTGGCGGCCTCGGTGTTGATCCAGAGCTCATTTTCGTTCCTCATTATTGTCGTTATCTGTGTTGTTGATATGTGTGTTTGACTGTCGCTGAGAATCTTAAAAAACCCACAGCAGCATCTCATCACCCGTTCAAACATTCGTCCTCCGCTCCGCTTTTCATTTTAATTAAAGTAAACACAGAAGTTTGTTTTACACATGAATTATAAAAATGATAAAAACTCTCACTTGTTAGAACGTGAGAGCTTTTAACCAGTTTGTCTTCGGAGGAAACTAAACATTTTATTGTTAAATATTTTAGATGATGAGAAACTTTTGATTTATGTGTCACTCCAGTTGGCCGGGCTTATTATTATTATTATTATTATTATTATTATTATTATTATTATTATTATTATTATTATTGTCCGGTATTAACTTACATATTGGCATAACAATTAAACAACGATAATTTGCAGTACAGGGGTGCTTAGACTTTAACTTAGACATAAACAAAGTAAAAAAGTTTCCAACTGTTAAAATATATCATTAGATTTTTGTTTGTATTGTGTTTAAATAAAATAAATTAAATGAATTAAAGAAATTAAAGAAATGAATTAAAGACTTAAATTAAATACTTTATGGTGAAAAATAAATCCCTATTAGATTTATAAAAATATTGATATATGCTTTAAAACATTCTGAATTGGTGTGCCTTTTTTATTTTGTCTCTAATATATAAAAGTAACTAGATGAACTACTTGGTCTAGTAAAATAGTAAAACAAAAAGTCCAGTGAGGGGGATGGACCAGTCGGCAGCGTAGCATGAAAACGTGGTGGAATTAGCACGTTAGCTAGCCACTACTTCAGTAGAATTTAACGAGCTGACGCGTCATCCACACACTCGTCGCGGCGTAGCAAAAATCATCGCAAGCTTTTCGACGCAATGAGTTCGAGCCAATCGCGGCTTTCGTCAAACGGAAGTGGGCGTGGCTATGAAGCCACGCCCACTTCCGTTTGACGAAAGCCGCGATTGGCTCGAAAGCGGGTTGGAAAGCAAAGTTGTTTCCGTGATGGCAAAGTTTGAAATCACGCTCCAGTTAACTCTAAATTCAGTCGCACTAAGACTCTAATGCTTTTCTTATAGTTGATGCTGAGGCCAAAGTATTGATCTTTGAATGTGTGTGTGTGTGTGTTAGGTTTGAGATGATAAGCTGTATTGATCTAAGAGGTCATGGAAAAGTTCAGTGAAGTTGAAATCCAGTAGTGAGACATTTAACCAGGGACAGAAAAGTTCTGTTCTCCTCCGATACATATTAAGGCCCTGGCCTTCGTTAGCCAGGAGTGTGATGGTGTCTCAGGCAGGTGGAACCAGCGGGTCGGATCAATTTACACTCTGAGGTCTGAGGTGAGGATCACCAGGCGCAGGATAGTTTCAGCCTCCACCATCGGGACAAAATACAACAGAGAACGAGAACGCAAACGCACACACACAACCGAAACTAGTGCATATTTCATAGGATATTGAACGCTTCAGTGCGCAACGTATATTATAACTATGAGTATCGGCAGCGGACGAGTCATGAACTCAACTTAAGGAAGTAAAAGATGTCTACGTTGAGTTGTGACCCAAAACAAAAAGCTAATTTGTTCCTTGGTAAAACCAGACGGCAACCTCCAGTTCTGAAGTCAAGCCGATACAGAAGTGTCTCAACACGTGCATTCTCTCTCCTGACCACCAGGGGGTGACTCCTCTGGTTGTATAGAAGTCTATGCTTCATGTGTTAAAGCTGCATTCTCTCTCCTGACCACCAGGGGGCGACTCCTCTGGTTGTATAGAAGTATATGCTTCATGTGTTAAAGCTGCATTCTCTTTACTGACCACCAGGGGGCGACTCCTCTGGTTGTATAGAAGTCTATGCTTCATGTGTTGAAGCTGCATTCTCTCTCCTGACCACCAGGTGGTGACTCCTCTGGTTGTATAGAAGTCTATGCTTCATGTGTTAAAGCTGCATTCTCTCTCCTGACCACCAGGGGGCGACTCCTCTGGTTGTATAGAAGTCTATATAAATGACTCTACTTCTCTCTTGATGTATTCCCTCAGTAAACATTGTAAACATGAGTTTATGTCTCAATCTCTAGTTTCAAGTCTTCTTCAATACAGCATGATGTTCATTTAGTAAATTATGGTCATTTAGAGTCAAACGGACGATAAAGCAGGGGACGCTTTAGGGGCGGGGCTACAAGGTGATTGACAGGTCTCTACCCTACCTTATTTGGTCGTCAAAATGTGATCACTTCTATTCATCGTATCTATAAAAAGAAGGCAGCGGCTAAAACACCGAGCCTTCATGCCGACGCCCACTTCTCATAGACCTCTATGGGTCAAACCGGAGCGTCCACTTGACGCCGTTTAATCTCCGCTTTGAAATGCAGAAAAACATCCCAGTTGAGCAACATCAAACATACATGGAATCGATTGCAGAGGGATGCAGAGGCCGCTTTTACATAATAACTCTGGTGTGTGTGTGTGTGTGGTTGTGTGTGTACGTGTGTCACCATTCCACCTCATTAAGCCGACATTGTTCTGCAGCCATAAGACGGCCGTCACCGCCGCCGCCGCCGCCCGACGAGCGAAGCGGAGTGATTGAGTGCGCGGCGAGGCGCTCTGCCCGCTCGCCCGGGACCGGCGGCGGGCGCCGTACAGCTCATTTACATAAACATCACCTCCTTTTACAAGCCATTAGCATAGACAACGCATTAACACGAAGGGAGGCGGCGGAGGCGGAGGGGTGGATTAATGAATGGGGGGGGAGAACATCGGGGAGATGCTACAGTTAGAGGAGCGATCGGCTGTGTTCGGCACCCGAGGAAACATTTACAGATGCTTTGTTGGTTTTATTACCCCGGCGACGTCTCTTCTCTGTCTTCAGGGGGCAATTTGTCTCTTTAGATTTTCCCCCTTTTCTTCTTTTCCACTTAACTCCGTTCTCTCCTGTGCTTCATTATTTATTTTCTTCCTTTTTCTCATTTCACACTGTATATCTGCAGCTGCACGAACGGCTCGTTTCCCCAAATCGATTCCATTCAGGGGGGTCGGTTGATGACTCAGGGCGAGTTATACCCCACTCAGGGCGAGGTAAACCCCACTCGGGGCGAGTATACCCCACTCAGGGCGAGTTATACCCCACTCGGGGCGAGTATACCCCACTCAGGGCGAGTTAAACCCCACTCAGGGCGAGGTAAACCCCTCTCAGGGCGAGTTATACCCCTCTCAGGGCGAGTTATACCCCACTCGGGGCGCGTTATACCCCACTCAGGGCGAGTTATACCCCACTCAGGGCGCGTATACCCCACTCAGGGCGAGTTATACGCCACTCAGGGCGAGTTATACCCCTCTCAGGGCGCGTTATACCCCTCTCAGGGCGAGTTATACCCCACTCAGGGCGAGTTATACCCCACTCAGGGCGAGTTATACCCCACTCAGGGCGAGTATACCCCACTCAGGGCGAGTTATACCCCACTCGGGGCGAGTTATACCCCACTCGCGGCGAGGTAAACCCCACTCAGGGCGAGGTAAACCCCACATAAGGCTTTTCCAGCCAACTCTAGTCCACTCTAACGCCCTCGTTTGTCTCGTCGGCCATTTGCAAAGCATTCGGGTGATGCTGAACCTCGTGGGAAGTCGTCCTACACGCTCACGTCCTCCACTTCTAGACGGACCTCGTGCTTCATCTTCAGACTCTGTCTTTACTTAAAGGTTCGGGGCCGGAGGAAGTGATTGGACGGGCTTATTGCATCCTGAGAGACACAGATTACTTTTGCTTGGATCGTTTGATTCATTGATTGTTTTCAGGATGTAATGAGAATTCCAACAAAAATATCAAAAATGGTTCTGAAGATCACCATAGCTTTAGTCGTTTTTCTTTTTACATGAACAATTACTAGTAATGCTATAATTTGTTATTTAAACAGTTTATTGTTGCTCACATTATCATTCATACAATATAAAGTGTTTCTTAATAATGATCCCCAAATGGTTTGAAAACGTTTTTTTCAGAAATTGTTGGTGAAAGCATATTTATTAAGCATTACAACCGTTTATCAGTCAGAAACTGCTTTCATCAGAAAAGTCACCAAAACTGAGCTCCAAGTTGTGATATTTCATCAAAAACATTTTATTCCACACGCATCGTTTAAAAAAAAATCTTGCCCCGAATAAACCGTTTGAAGTAACCAGATGCTGTAAAAAAAAAAAAAAATTTAATTCGGAGCTTCTCGGCGCAACTAGGAAGCCGTGATTGATTCGGCTGAGACCGACAGTCACGTGACCAAAAGTTAGGGAAACTGCTGCTGGACACAGAGAGAGAGGAGAGCCTGTAGTTCAATATATATGTAGCATATGTAGCATATATATATATATATATATATATATATATATATATATATATATATGTATATGTATATGTATATATATATGTATATGTATATGTATATATATATATATATATATATATATATATATATGTATATGTATATGTATATGTATATATATATATATATATATATATATATATATGTGTATATGTATATGTGTATATATATATATATATATATATATATATATGTATATGTATATGTATATATATATATATATATATATATATATATATGTGTTTTATATATATATATATATATATATATATATATATATATATATATATATGTGTGTGTGTATATATATGTATATATATATATATGTGTTTATATATATATGTGTGTATATATATATATATATGTATATGTATATATATATATATATATATATATATATATATATATATATATATATATATATATATATATATATGTATATATATATATATATGTGTGTGTGTATATATATATATATATATATATGTATATATGTGTGTGTATATATATATATATATATATATATATATATATATATATATATATATATGTGTGTGTATATATGTATGTACATTGGTTTACATATGTAGCATGTTTATATAACACATGTGGCAACTTGGAAATAGGTTGCAGATTCCATTGTTTGACCATATTGGAAATGAAATTCTACTTCTTTTGTCATGAATCATGACATTGTAACTTATTCTGCACTAAAGACTTCTTTTGATCATGGTGGTTCTGTTTCCATAGAGGAGCAGGACTTTTAAATTGCAGTGATAATCGTGGCAACATAATGGTTTGTGAATCGCCTGTAAACAATATTTGGATTGGATGGCTATTTTTAAACTGCAACTGCTGACTATAATTAATTTTTTAAAAGCTTAAAGATATGGTGTAAATCATCTATGCACATTAATTAGGTTGATAGTTGATACTAAATTTGTTGATAATTGACCTCTGGTCCATCTTTTAATATTAAAAGACATTTATGTATTGAATTGATGTTATATATTGTCAATGAGACATAGAATGCGCTTTATCGGGATAGAGGATGTGACTAAAACGTGTTATG
>JBAMJR010000542.1:2500-180000 GCA_038501785.1 Myoxocephalus aenaeus
CGACCTCCCCTCCTCCGCTCTTTCAATCCGTCTGCCACCAACTGAGGGGAGCAATTTCAAGTCCCACAGAGTATTTGGAGTTGCCTCGGTAGGTTAGATAAAATTGAAGATATGTACACCAAAATGTGAACATGCAACTTTATCTGGACACAACCGTGCATTAGAAGAACTTGGAGGACAACGTCTACGCCTTCCTTTCCCAGGAGGGATGCATCTTTCTGCTGCTCTTCCTCTCACACCTACAGTAATGTGTGATGTAGTGTTCCCCCCAGTCTCTCCTTGTGAGGGCAAACCCTCACTGTGTGTAGAGCGGACTAAAACTTTACATCTGTGAGACATTTTTTTATTGATCTGTGTGCTCTTCCAAAAAAAAAGCATCTTAAGTCCACACTGGATCCCGAGCCAACATGCACACACACGCTTAAACACATACACTCCCATTTCTCACAAAACATCACTATCCAGACACCGTGGTAACACGAGTCTCTGCTGAAACTGTAGAAGTGCAGCTCGGCTAGGCCTGGCTCTGCAGCGCAGTCCCAGACCCCAGAGACACGCTTTGCCTGCAGGACTTTGACTAGTGAGAGCAAACAGAACAGTACAGTTGGTCCATTGAGACCGAGCTGAAACAGAGCTGCACAAAGTAGTGTACGAACTGAGAAAGAGGCCAGCAAGCCAGGGAACTCAAACAGAGCAAATAGCACGAGAAGTAAAGCTCAAATACTAGACCTTTGTTAAAATGGCCATACAAAACACAGAAGCTGGGGCCTTGGCACTGCGCTTTCTGGTACTTTCTGTTTTTGTGTACACATACTTGACCAATAAAAGGTGATTCTGAAATGAATGGGATGTATTACTTTATCTACACCTCGCCCTCCATCTGTGAGTAATGGACAGGCACTTCAAAACTAAAACATTTGAGAGCCCTTTTAATCCATCTCCACAAGAAACTCATTTTACACAATATGAATTAAATACAGCTGCTATCGTGTCTGACTGCCAGAATACTGATCCTCCTTAAGTAAAAGGAAGAATGCTCACCCACCTCTACTCATCGGATGAGAGATCAGATACTGAAGCTTAGGACCACTCTGGGAACATCTCACTCTAAATGTGGTATTGTGTGGAAGTGAACATTTTTAAATATACTTATTTACTTTTCTTACATTTACTCCATTTAGTCCTTTTTTATGCATTTGTGTATTTTGTGGAGATTTTCCCGGTCGACGCACCATTCTTCTTAACTGGCTGCTATAATTGACATGGTGGGTTTCTTATTGCTTGATTAAAAAGGAAAATCAGCCAAACAAAATGTCTCAAAACATCCATGATGCACATATAAATGCTTCACACACAAACAGACATAGATACACGTCTACAAAATGAGAGGCAGATGTGAGCACAGGTGAGCACAGCCTATTCAGAAGATATTATAAAGAGGGGTTTGTCTCCACTGAAAGAGGATTACTGGAGAAAGGTGTGGCTCCTTTTAACTCACAGTGGCATTGTGTGTGTGTGTGTGTGTGTGTGTGTGTGTGTGTGTGTGTGTGTGTGTGTGTGTGTGTGTGTGTGTGTGTGTGTGTGTGTGTGTGTGTGTGTGTGTGTGTGTGTGTGTGTGTGTGTGTGTGTGTGTACCTTCCCTTCAGAATCGAGAGGTCAACCTAAACTTTAAAACCTGTTCCCCTTTAAGCCAGCGTAGAGCTCCAATGCTGAAGTGGCGGCAGTAATGTACGCATGCTGGTTGGTTTCAGGTTGCCGTATCAATCACACAGTGGAGGTGAGGGGGAGTTGTACTCGTCAATAGAGATCTCAGCCCCTTGAAACTATCTCAGGTATCTCACCCGACAGCAGGATCTCTGATGTGGAATTTGGACAGCAATAACAGCCGAGTGGAAGGTGTGTCTATTCCAACCAGCAAAAAGAATCACCATCACTTTGTTCCTATAAAAGGAGCCGCAGCGACAGGAGCAGGGATGGCGTGACGTCTACACGGCTTCACCCATTCTTCCCCTGGAGTTCCACAGAGCGCCGTCACAACAAGCCAAGGCTCTTCAGAAGTCGCCTCTCTTTCTCTGTGTTTGGTTGAAATGTGGCTCGAGTCCAGGGTGTGGTTCTACAGCCATGCGTGCACTCACGCATGCATGTGCATCCACACTGAGCCACACGTGTGCTCACAAAAGCATACACTGGCCTCGTGGTTTTCAGAGCAGTTATGAAATCATTTGAATGACAAAAAGTTTAGCGAAAAGGGTGGAAAGGTGGAAGAGGAGGGTTTGAAGATAGAATTTGACATTTAATGGAAATACATAAATTCACTTTTTTGCTGAGAGTTAGATGAGAAGTGCAATGCCACCCTGTGTCTATGGATTACCTTTGGAGCTCCAGCAAATAACCCTCAGGCGTAACCACAACTCGCCATTTTAACGTTTAGCTTTCAACACAGATTAGACGAGTTAGAGCGCGTTAGAGGTGACGGTAGATCCCAGGCTGCTTGTTAAGCACCCCTTTCTCAAGGTTCATATTTAACACAAGAACGGTATCACTCTTCTCGTCTAACAATAAGTGCATTTCCCAAAATCCATGGGCTAGAGGCTTCCCACAGGGTTGCCAACATTTCTGTCAAATCCAGACAGGAAACAGTGGAAGGGAGGGGGCGTCTGCAGGAGTTTCATGTCAGAAATGTGCTCAATGGAAGCAGCCATGTGTGACTAAGGTGTTGGGCTGAGAGCAGGGACCAGAGCTCATGAGGTGCCTCAGTGCATGTCTGAGCGGAGGAGACCTTTGGGCAACAAAGTGGGTCAAGTGAGTTTCATCCGGCGGGAAGATAGCGGTGACCTTCAGCACACACACACACACACACACACACCATGTCCACTCTCCTCTAAATCTTTTTGTGTTGCATCTCTTAATCATTCATCACAGCATGAGGAGATCCGTTCCACAACCTCTCCAGAGGAAAACTCGGGGCTCTCACTCCTCTCTTGAGGTGGGGCATCACACTCACACACTTTTTATCATCACCCAATTCCACTTTGTCTTTTTTGATTACCATTATTACTTGAGAAAGAAAAGGGAGGACACATCAAGGCGGTGAAAGAGGAGATGGGAGCACATGGGCTGGCTTTCTTATACCAACAGGCCTCCCTTTTAGCCTCTCCTTGTCTGTGCGCTCCCATCCTCCTCCCCTGCCAAGTCATGTCTCTCCCTCCGATTTATCAGCTCATCCGTCTCCTCCTCTCCCACGATGACAACAGGCTCTACTGTTGTGTGCAGAAACACCCAAACTACTGTCACTTCCCTCTCCCCTGCAGTTCACACGGCTGCACACACTCTTCACAACAGTTGCGCTGCATTGTCGGCTCGACTTGACTCAACTCACTGTTGGCATCATCAGGTCAGGTTCTTCTCTCTACTTAGTTTCCCACTGCCGATAGCCGATCGCTGTAGCGTCGCCATTTTAAATGTTCATGACATCATCCTCAACGCGACGCTTGCTGGATCCTTTCATTGTCAACTGTAAGGCGGCGTGTACGGTCACTATGGACGGTAGCTTGGCTATTTAGAAATGGCGGGTTATTGCAGGACGTCCTGTTGACAGTTCTCTCTGACCAATGAGTGTCCGCAGTGTTTCAAAGCCACCTTCTATTATTGGTCCCCCTTACTAAGAACCTCGACGGGGTGGTGACAAAAGTACCATGTACCAGGCACTATCCACTACTTCCGCTAATGTAAAAACAAAAAGGGTGAGTTGAGTAGTGGGCCGTACCATGCGGAGGAAATGCATCACTAGTAACACTGGTTCATCAAGTTTATATAGCATACTTCAGCAACAATTCAGAATGCTTTCCATAAAACACCAAATGCATCAAAACAAAGACTGAAATATTGAATACTGATAACTGATGCTTTTGACTGGAATAAACCAGTGCTACCCATTACTGACAGCAGAGTAGTGTGTGATCTGAAAGCATCTGGGCAGCAGCCAACTGGGCAGCGTGGAGTCACTAAAAACAGCCAAAGAGCTGCGGATCACAATGCAAGTGTTTAAAAGGGTGGCATCAGCAGGGCTAATTACAATTTAATAAAGCACTTAAATAAACAGCACTGGAAGGCATACAAGTTATCACGTGTAGTACTGGAGAGGCTCTTGCTCAGCGAAAAATAAAAGCTCAAATAGAGAAGATGTGTGTGTACGGTACTGGAAGGAGACACGCTATAGTTTCCCTCTCAACACCGTTTGAAAGGACCTCTGTTAGATGTCTGCTGCTTTTGTGTTCTCTGAAATCCTCTAATGAAATCCCCTAATGTCCCACTCATAGAGCTGGTTTCACATATTGTCCTGCCTCAGACAACACAAACACATTAGCGATCATACCACTCTGTGTGCAGAGTAGATCAAATGTTGTGTGGAAATAGCCTCCATCTCAGTATCAAATCTCATTTGGAAATGAGGAAAGAAATGCACATTTGGATACAGTACCATAAAAACTAGGCCAAGAGGCATTCATGGGATGACCAAGTTCTACTCAATTAGCATTAAAACAATGGCTCCACAGTCAGCGGGCATAGCCTGAGATCAGAGGGACCATATGCATGCCTCTCTGCATGTATCTAAGAAACTAGGGAAAGGAAAGAAAACTGAGTTATGTTGATTCATAAAATATTTTACAATGAGACAAAAGAAGAAGAAAAAACAACTCAAAACATCTTTGAAACCATTTCCTCAGACAGACAGTTTGTGTTTTAAACAGCGAGCAGGTCGCTAAAAGCAGAAACATGCAAATCTATCCACAGGTTTCCTGATGTGTTTGGTGTTACGCCCTTTCTCCAACCGGTTTTTCCTTCAACAGCAGTTGGAGGTGAGCCAATACTTAATTATCCCAACAGCGAATGGGCAGAGACAAAGTCCAGGATATAAGCTGCATGCCAGAGACAAATCGCGTTAACATTTTTCTGAGCTCGGAAAGGAATGTTCTTACTCATGTCCTGTGAACCGGTCTCTGCAGAGCGGCCGCTCTCCCCCATGACTACCGTCTGATTCACAGCAACAGTCATCTCCACCGCACGTTTGCATCCTCCTCAGTACGGACTCACTTCCTGCAGCAGGAGCAGAGAGGAGCAAGCGCCTCCAAATGAAATACAGATGGCATTTCACATGAGGTGTCTGGGGGCTACTACAAAGATGCTTTTCTTTCTCTCCAGAAGAAAACTAAAATGTGGTCACACACATCTCTCAGGATGAAGAATTGACTCATTGTTCAGATATATCGTGGGCTGGGTCATTACAATCTTTTGTTGATCCAATGATTCAGGCCATTGACTGAAATGGAGGGCTTTTAAACTTTCTCATTCACATTCTTGATCAACTTCTTTTATTCTACGGTAAAATTCGGGTTATAAGCCGGTACTTTTTTCCTTAACTTTGACCCATGCACCTTAAATATTGGTGCGGCTAATTTGTGGATTTTTCCGATTCTAAATTTAGCAGCAGTTGCAGAGACATGTTAGCTAGCGAGCGTTAGCTAGCGAGCTAACTAGCACTAGCGAGCTAGCTAGCACTAGCTAGTGACTCAGTAGCAGCAGCAACAGCGGCTTATAAACCGCCGTGGCTTGTTTATGATTAAATACAACTTGGTTTGGGTTTTTAGTAGATGCGGCTAATAAAAGGGTGCGCCTTGTAACCCACAATTTACGGTAATTGTATTCTTTATCTTTGATCAGCATAGTAGGGGTCATGAAATGGCTCTCCATTGGCTGCCCTCATTGTGTCTGTATTCCTCTACAGGTCCTGTACATGCGTGTGCATGTATGTGCATGCGTGTGCATGTATGTGCATGTATGTTCCCTGGTACGACTTAGAGCTGAGAACGATTAGTAAGGCAACACAATCAATGTTAGGATGTCAACTTGGGCTCTGTAATGATCTGAATTTTAGAAGAAGTACTTCAATTGATGTCATTAAATAGACTAAATGAATAGTCAGATGAATTGAACATCAAATATTAATTAGTTGCAACCCTAGTGTGATCATATGGTCAACGCAACACAGAACTAATAATTGATCCCAATTAATTTGGCAATTGTTTTTCGATGTTCAATTACTTGTTCTGTAAAAAGTCAGAAAGTAGTAAACTCATGATTTCCCAGAGCGACGTCTTTATATTGTTTGATACGACCAATGGTCAAAAAACAACCAAAGATATTCAGTTGGCCCCAATATATGAAGAAAACACAACTAATTCCCACACTTTCCCTTGAAAACAATCACTGAAATGACGATCAACTACAACCCTAGCGAGGCCTTCAGATTCAGAATAAAATGAATAGCAAGGTAGTGCGCTCCTGCCTTGACAGCTGTGTGAAGCTCATGTGGATGTGGGGCGCACAATGTTATTCACTCCTCACTACATTAAGAGCAGATGGAGACAGAATCAGCGGTTTCTTTATCCCGTCATGCAGGATTTCCTCTTTCCAGAACATCTCTACTATGTTGGTGTGTGACAGAGCGCTTTGCGTGCGCACACACACACACACACACACACACACACACACACACACACACACACACACACACACACACACACACACACACACACACACACACAGGGACAGATATGAAGCAGGTGTGATCACACGCTCTTCGCCTTTAAGAAGCAGACAAACTCAACTCCCAAGACACAAGCAGTCGAAGGAAAAAGGAGAATAAAGACATTGCAGAGAGGAAGGTGTCTGCTGCCCCTCTTAGCTGCATGACAATTCATAGTCATGGTTGTGTCTCTGAATGCTTTGCAACTCTCTCCAACAAAGCCTGTTCCCTGGAGATCAAATGCATGATGTGCTTCCATCATCCACTGTCTCATAGCACGGAAACTCCATTTAACATCATCAGTCCCCTTTGAAAGAGGAACATAGGCAAGAGAGAACCATTATGAAGGGGGAGAGTAACAGATAAAAGCTCTTTATGTTACGAGATGAGCACATTCAGTGCTGCTCACAGTCTAACTTATCGCAGCGATTCATACCCTACGACCTTGGATTCCGTGTGAGAATTGAGATAGAACCCAAACAGTCATGTCTGGTTTTCTGTGAAAATCTTTACTTTCTCCTCTATTTCAATAAACAGAGATCCAAGTGTAAACTCACCAACTGACATGGCTGAGTACAGGCTCTTTGTTAAGTGAACGCCTACTCGTAAATCTGAGTGGCCTCCACTTGAAATTACTAAATGGACAGCCTGCATAAATCACTGTTTATGTGCAGCACTTTGTCAGCCTGTCTAAAATGATTTGTAGCTGATGTAGACACAGAGTAACCCTGAAAAAAGCTCAGTGTTAAGTCCAATAACCCGGTTTAAGTGTGTTGTGGATGGATGTTGAGGAATCGCCTCTCCCTCTGCTACCAACGCTGACCAGGGGTGGACGTAGGCCAGCCTGCGGCAAGAAAAGGCCTCCTCAACATCTGTGTTTATCCTCTCGCTAAAACCAGCAGGCTATATTTACCCCCGTCAAACATACCCAGAGCAGAGAGGAGCAGAAGGACGTAGCCGGCGACACCTTCTCGTTCTTATGCCCACCCTCTGTAGAAGGAAGAAACTGCACTGTCAGCTCCATTAGGCAAATGCAACGACATTTACTGTATGATTCATCCGCTTCCCCGAGAAGAAGACACAGATTGGTAAACAACACCTTGAGGCAATCTGACCTCTGCAGGAGTGAGGAGAAGAGGAGGGAGGCTTTATAGATCAATGTTTTATAGCTGCACAGAAGACCATAAAGCACAGAATCATTTCAGAAACATTGGTGCACACCTCTTTCTGTAAATCTCTGACGTCTTGACGTCATGCACGCTGACTTATGGATAAGACACTCCAGGGAGGCACGTACATCAAACAGAGGGGTGGGCATTGCTCTGGGTGGTCTGATGCCATTTCACCTTAAACTGTGACTAACACACGCATGATGCAGGTCTACTGGAAACCTGCGTTTGACCCATTCACATTAGACTGCTGTTAGGGTTCGGGACTTTATTGGGATTAAACTCGGTCTCAGTTACTGCTGGTATTTTCATATATGATGTTCAAACATGATAGAATCTTCTTTTTGAGAATGCATTTTAGCATTAGGTGCTTTAATCCTTAATTTATAGGAATATACCCATTTCATTTAAGCATTTAGGGACACAAATATGATTGTTACTATATAGATTGTTTTAATTGTCTAGCTCCATATACAGCATGATATTGTTGATGATTTTGTGTGTGTGTGTGTGTGTATATATATATATATATATATATATATATATATATATATATATATAAATAAATAAATAAATAAAGGGTGCTTCCCAGTTGTTCTGCCCTCTGATGCACCTGTTGCACATTCAGGTTTGCAGAGATATGTTTCAGTATTTGAGGCCATTCCTGTGCAGACAGACTCTAGTCTCCCACTGTAGTGCCATGTTGGAAACAGCTAACCCCATAATTACATAGATCTACGCTACATGGCATAATTATCATATCACATTTCATGTTCAGTGTCTCTTCATATCCTAACTGGCTCTCGCCCACACAGCGCCTTCTGGGTCGGTGCTCCTCGGTGTCTCAGTCTCTTGTGGATACCATTTTGTTTGCATATCAACATAATTGACTATGTGAATATGATATAGTGTCATGTAACTTTAATTTTAGTCCAATACCCTTTGACTATTTTAAATTGGTTTCAATTTTGGTGTGTTTAAAAAAAATATATATAATGTGTTTATTAACTTGGGTAAAGCACTTTGAATTGCCTCTGAGTTTGAAATACACCTGCTATACAAATACATGATTGAGTTTTTAGTCTCAGATCAATCTGTATGCATGCATGCAGGTAGCTGCCTGAATTAAATTGGATTACTAAATCAAAGTGACAACATTGACTTCAGCATTTAGAGATTGTGTCACAGGTTTAAGTAAGGGCTTGGTCACCTTCAGGATAGTTTTGATCTGATTGTTATATATATATATATATTTATTATCAATTAAATGAAAAAATATCAGAAAACAGAAACATTCAAATAAATTGTCAGCTTAAATAGAAACACTTGTTCACCAGTCAATTACTGTCCCAACTGCATTGATCCCTGGTTGGGAAGAGGCTGTGAGGCCAGGTGTGATGCGTGCTGGTGAGCCTTAACCACTGGCACGAACCACTGACATGAACCACTGACACTAACCACTGGCACGAACCACTGACATTAACCACTGGCACGAACCACTGACATTAACCACTGGCATGAACCACTGGCATGAACCACTGGCATGAACCACTGGCATGAACCACTGGCATGAACCACTGGCATGAACCACTGACACTAACCACTGACACTAACCACTGACACTAACCACTGGCATGAACCACTGCCATTAACCACTGCCATTAACCACTGCCATTAACCACTGACACTAACCACTGACACTAACCACTGACACTAACCACTGACACTAACCACTGACACTAACCACTGACACTAACCACTGACACCAGTTGACCTACGAATGCAACGGTGTTGGTTTAAAACAAGGATACACCATCAGAGGGAGAACATTTTGAAATATACTTAAATGGCTGAAATCTATAAGTTCAAGCTTAAGACAATGCTACAGGTTCAGCCTCCTGAAGAAAAAAAAAAAAAAAAAAATCACACTTATGCGCGCACACACACACACACACACACACACACACACACACACACACACACACACACACACACACACACACACACACACACACACACACACACACACACACACGTTCCCTCTTAGCGATCATCCTCCCTCTGTGACCCATCAGGATGCACCCAATGACTGTGATGGATGTTGCGTGTGTGTGTGTGTGTGTGTGTGCGTGCGTGCGTGTTCTTCTGCATACCGTGAAAACACAAAATTGTTCATTTCTCCTAGACCTTATTTAACTACGCCTCTGAGGATTAAATAAAAACTGGCAAGAGGCTTTTCGTATTAAACACAAACAGCAGGAGGGCTGCCAATGTGGAGAACTTTAACCAGAGCTGGTGCCTCAAAACATTATTTGCTGCCTTAAAACCATCACAGAAAAGACCCCTGAGGAAATGTATTGTTCACCCAACAGAAGACACGTGTGAGAGTTCTTTAAAGTATTTCTCACAAATAAAAGAACAGGAAAAATCAACAACTGATGAGTCACATCTACCCAGATACGGCACGGTGATTCAACCGAATGTTTCCAGGCACGATAACTCAGGCGGCCCGCATTCAGCTCCGTTTGAAGACGGCTCCTTTGTTCCCGCAGCGGTTTGCAATGAAACACTGAAATAAGTAGCACAACATATGAGATGCTCCTTAAGACCAGACGGTGAGCTGCTGTCGTCTGGTACCCAGGGGAGCCGCTACAAGCTGGAGCTGCTGTACGACTGTGACGCGGGCAAACGTTATGAAGTGAGGTAGATTACACGGATAACGTGACATCGGAAATACCAAAACAAACATGCTTACACCGATATTATGGACAGGAGTTTCCAGAACTGTGTAGTATTGGTAGCAGAACATACTCTGGACGAACTCTAAGGTATGAACCAAATAATACAGACATTTGATTGGAAAGGGGATGTTTTACTTGATTGTCTCACTTTCAGAATTACACATTTTCCTGACCCAAACTTCCTAAAAATGGTGTACTGTTTAGTCATTTAGTCTTCTGCCCATTCAAACTCTTTTACACTACATGTCATTTACTCATTCACGTCCATTCATACACTGATGGCAGACTACCATGCAAGTGACGTACTAAGCTCACGTGCACTAACATGCACTAACATGCACTAAAGGCACGCATGGACCAGGAGAAGCTCTGACTTCATTCTCTGCCCCGGTAGACATTACTACAGTTGTTTGCTGTACTAATGTTTAGACGTTATACAGCTCCTTTAATGACACGATCATGTTTACGTTGTCGTTTTAAGGCCCGTTACTGTCGGCCCCTCGTCTCAGCATATGATGACGTGTCCTCTTACAAAGAAACAACAGCAGCGTCACAACCAACTGTAAAAAAAGGGATTTAACTATAACATGTAGATAATTATTGCATTTGAAGATTCTAACTCCAATGTATCTCCACCACAGTCTGGACGTCCTGAGGTTCGCTTCATCTCTTCTGTTTTCTATACGTCCATCAAAAACATGCTTGCAGGGACATGCTGCCGCCGCCCTCACTGATGTAATAAATCATACTGAACTATGTGTGGACTGCAGTTTCTTCTTCAACCATCAATTCATGGAATATTTCCCTTTGTCAGTCAGTGGGAAGGTTACAAAGAACGAAGGAGCACACACAGTAAGTGAAGGTTACGAGCAGCAGGCAGCTCCACGTCTCATGAGAGCAGGGCTCTGATCCAAGTGTCGTTACGGTCATAACATTCTTTGAATTTTCAAAGCATAAGAACATACAACACTGGAGTTGTACAAACTAATAAGTTCACAGGCCATGAAAGTGAGTCTACTTAATTTTGCCTTTGATATGGGACATTTTCAAGCAACCATTTAAAAAGGGTGGACATCTCTTCCTGCAAACTATAAACAGAGAGCATTTAACAGACTTCTGCAGTCTGGTGCGTTGCCTTTAATCAAAGGAAATTGGATTTATAATATGGAGAATCGTGTCATTAATATTCAACGTAAACGTCACAGTTCAGAACTACATTCAAATCTGATTTCCTCTTGGACGGAAATCGACATGCAGGATTTCCTGCCTGTGCAGCAAACAGCTGAGCTGTTACAGGAGAAGCGGTGGGATAACCAGGGGAAGGCTTTACGCAGCAATCGCTCATCTTCCCCGGTAATCATTATTCCATTAGTTCCAGAAGGGAGGCACCAGAGTAAATGTTGCCCAGAATAAGTGCAGCGCTGCCTCGCTCTGCTGCTCCTCCACCCCGATCCATCATGCTGACACTCCACGTGTCCTTTCCTGAAGGCTGGGGAACACAGCAGCAACAGGGATCTCCATGCAGAGGCATCACCACCTCTCCATCATCACCTCTCCATCACCACCTCTCCACCATCACTTCTCCACCATCACCTCTCCATCATCACCTCGCCATCCCACGTACACACACACACACACACGCGCACACACACACACACGCGCACGCACACACACACACGCGCGCGCACACATACACACGCGCGCACACGCACACGCGCACACACACACACGACTGCACACACACACACGCACACACGACTGCACACACACACACACGCGCGCGCGCGCGCACGCGCACACACACACACGACTGCACACACGACTGCGCACACACACACACTTTGACATCTGAACAAAGTCTGCATGTTCAACCACGATCAGTTCTCCTTCATGACCACATTAAAACATTAAACCAGTTAACACATTAAACCAGTTAACACATTAAACCAGTTAAAACATTAAACCAGTTAAAACATTAAACCAGTTAACACATTAAACCAGTTAACACATGAAACTCCTCCATGTGCTTCACATGCAGCCCATGTCCTCAACACGTGTAACGCACAGCCGAGCGGACCCTTGCAGCTCATTCTGAAACACATCTCTAGCCAAGACAACTTCCGTTTGCAGCTCAACTAATCGAAATTCAAAGCTCGTCCAGACCGACTAGCTGGCTAGCTCTGTTGCTCCAAACAAAGCTCCCATTGTCTGGAACTTGTAGTCTTACCGTTTTCTCTTGGCCCTCACAACTGCGATTACCTCAGGTACAGAAGAACTACAAATCCGATTTCTGCACGTTTCTCCGAGCATGCGCACTGGAACCTAAACGATCAGGAAGGTTGTAGAATATGTAGTAGTTAATGGATTGTTGCGGGTACATATGTACGGTGTGAAGGTGGAGGTGGAGCCGGGGGGAGCGGGTCCAGCGGGGCTCGGACACCCGGCTGAGCCGCAGCAGAGCCGCGCGTCCTCTGCAGGGCTGAAGTTGCTCGCTAACGTTTCGGTTAGTTCACTCGTCACTTTTCAGCGCTTTGAATAGATCGCGCTGTTCGGCTGAAACCGTTTCGAGAAAAGCAAAAAGAGTACACACCTTTTCCGGACGCTGTTCCGGAGCTTCGGCTCGGCTCCTATTCCGTTAAAATAAAGCTCCAGGCATTGTGGAAACACTCTGTGGCCGACGGTCGACTGCCTGTTCACCGAGCGAGACGTTGCATGAATGATCAACCGAAACCACCCGCACGCTCACTGCGCCTGCGCAGCTGCTGTTGTCGCAACCTACTGATAGTAACACTGTGGACCTGTGGACTGTGTACCACAACTTCTGTGTGGACCAGACTGTGGAATGACAGCATGGTAAATGAACTGAATATTAGCAAGAAACTACATCTGAGTGTAAACACATGCAAAGAGAGAGAAGCATTCTGCATATTTAACATGCTGCATGGTCAGTTTGATTATGCATCAAAAAACAAATTAGTCAACAGCACAACCTTGCGGCCGCTTCACACAATCGGTCCTCTGATATTAGAATCATCTAGATAGATAGATAGATAGATAGATAGATAGATAGATAGATAGATAGATAGATAGATAGATAGATAGATAGATAGATACTGTATTCATCCCCGGGGGAATGTGTTTGTAGCAGCAGCAACCAAAGTTACAGAACATAAAAATATTAAGTATGAAAATATTCAATATATACAATAAAATAGCAGAGCAGAACATATTACATTTAAGAAAATTAAATAATAAAGAAAATGCAAAGTATATATAAAGTGTATATAAAGTATATACAGTGACTAACTAAACGACAAAAGCTAGGGTTATTGATGATTCAATTGGGGGTGGATCTGGCCAGAGGGGATTTATTATAAAGGCTTATGGCAGGACTGTTCTCCTGTAGCGGTCCTTGTGAGGTGGAGAAAGCGCTCCGCTGACCCTGCAGGTGGTGGAGAGGGAGGTCCGGGTTGTCCAATATGGACAATCATTTCTCCAGCGTCCTCCTCTGTTCCGGATAGTCCTGTATAGTCCTGTTTGCAGCCGATGATGGAGCCGGCCTTCTTCACCAGTTTACTGAGTCTGTTGTACAGAGCACTGGCCACGTTTGAGTATTACACAGAAATAGACATACAGTCAGATCACCATAAGCATTACATAACATCATCTACATAAACTAGGTGAAACATTATTAATATGTATAGCATACAAGTGCAACCCATGGACTGTAAATAAGAAGGTGTAAAAATAAATACAATGAAAAACAACATAACATGTCTTGATGATTCAAACTAGACATGTTATGTCTAACTAACATTGTATAAATGTTACAGAGACAGCAAGCTGCAGTTAAATCAGATCTGCGGTCTTGTAGGCAACAATGCAGTCTGACTGAAGTCGTCTGATCAGCTTTAACACCAGACCAAAGCCTGCAGCCTACCTATCCACAGTCTGCAGCTCCAGCAGCTGTCTCTGCACCAGAGGATGCTGTTGATAATGTGACAGCAGTAATTACAGGCATTTCTAAAAAAAAAAGGTGGAACAATGGCAAAACTTTGTTGGAACCTTATTTCCGTCTTGGATGAAGAGAAGAGAACTAAGTTTGAGTCAAACGATACACTAAATGCTTTTTGTTTCATCATCAGGCACCAGGGGTCAGCATAGCTTAAAATATGATGGGTGGGAATACTACTTCTACTTCTGGAATGTATTATCAAGACAAATTATGGCATTACTTGTATCCTCTCCTTGCATAAATTAAGAACCCCTACGGGTTTTTTCTCTCTCCGTAAAGGTGCACGTGAAACTCAGCTTCACCGTATATCAAGAATCTTAGATCCACTGTTCTTCAGTTATTTGCCTCAAACTGTCATGTGACCTTGAGCAACATACCCAGTCCCTTTAGCTGACCTTTGACATGTACATTTCCCAGTGAGAATGAATCACTCTATCATTGTATTATTACATTATAACTATACATTGTAGGTATTGACAAATACATGCTCATGCTCATAGGGCAATGCACTGCAGTGCAGAATAAATCAGCTATATCTTTGACGACATTCCCTTATGATTGTAACATCGCTAATCATTTAGCCAAATGCGCTGCTAGAAGGATGTAGGTCAGCAGGAGATCCCTTAGGAACTACATTACCCATAGTGCAACTGCACTCGCCCACCACCAGCACCGTGTAGTCTCGCTCCAACCGTCAGGCACGGAGAGCTGCACCCTAATCTACACACACGTGATGGGCGTAAAGACGCACACAGGCTGCGCGCTTCCTCCATCGCTATGTTTTGTAGATCGGTGACAGAAGGAGCACTGCGCCCCGGTGTGTTCGGATGCAAAGCCAGCCCACAGACTGACAGCTCGCACTGTCACGGCTCTTTGGAGGAACAGTCTGTTTGAATACGACGGACCTCCGGACAGCTGGATGAGAGCACCACCAGCAGGGAGTCCCGGGGGAGATTTAGTTTCTCGCCAAATCGGATGGTCCCTCTTTACTCGGATGTCCACACGCCCATGCGACGATATCGGTGGATCGTGCTGCCAGTGTCCAGGTTAGGTGACAGTGAACGCTCATTGTTTACGTATTAAAGTACGGCTGTTTGTAGCGGAAGACGTCCTGAAACACTTGCGCGCATAATAAATAATATAATAATAATAATACTTAATAGTATTATTGATATTATTAAGAAGATGGGCGGTCGGTCTATCTATAAGGGAATAATGGAGAAGTCATCGCCTTATATCATCTCGGATCAGAGATAGCCTGCTGCAGGCTAATGCCACCACCAAACCTTCGTTGACAACATTGTCCACCTTGCTGCCGCCGCGTGATGTTTAACTGTCTTTGCAAAAGAAGTCGTGGACATTGAAAACCTTTCGCTGCAAGACTATTGACTGATGATGTGAAACTGCCATGCGCGCTCTTGGGGCAACAGGATCTAAATGCTGGCATCCTTTTGCCGTCTCCAGCGAAGAAGAGTTGCTTTCCTCCCCGTGGACTCGTCACCATCTCAAATGTAGCCCAGCAGAGGCGACTGAACCAGGCCGCTGCACAGAGACGGAGGCCGGGTTGTTGTGCTCAGACTTGGCTGGATGCTGAACGTGGTGCCTCTTTACAGCTCCGTATTGAATACATGCCGCCGGCTTGGTTCTGCAATTACCCAGCTGACTTAAAATGGACGGGCTCTTTTTGATAAAGTCTATTCATGGACGTTGAACCGGCTCATGCATGTAGGATTCCGCCTGGACCGGCTTGTTGGGATGTGAGGCGAAAATCCGCTGATATTTCAAAACGCAATTTAGCAGAGAAAACAGCCCGTGTTCATGGAGATGGCTGGCGGGGGAGGTGCATCCACACTGGGCTGCATGAGACACAACGAGGACGCTGCTCAGAGGGTTTCTCTCCGCTCAAACGCAGACCGCTGTCTTTATTGGCAGCCTAAATAGTTCATATTCCATACTAAGATTATTCAGTTGTGTCTCTGTGGCCCTCAGAGTCCAGACACCAGTCTTCAATGGGCTGATATTAACTTCTACTAGCAGTCCATCCACTGGTGTGTTTATCAGGGCAACAGATTCAAAGGTACAAATCATGAATCCAGATTCGTTTTTTGTTTAGTTTGGATGAACTATGCTTAATTGTGACATCAAAGTAGGACATTGTTAATAAGTATGTAACTGTTTTATTAATTAACAAAGGCAGCAATTGAGAGACCATAAGTCACTGATCAGAGTGAAGGCATCTTTCATCAGCCCTGCTGTTTGTCTGCTGTGAGAACCTGTGGCAGCTTTTCAAAAGACACAATAGTGGAAACTATCAATTAGGTTTGGGGAGGTTACACTCATTGTTTGACCTGATGTGCGTTGTTCCTGAGTGAACTTGCCTTTGGGAATACATGTTACTTACACACTGGCTAGCAACAGCACAGCAGCCACCGGTGACAGGATTTGGCACAGTTTCAGCAGCGAGATGTGGTGATGGGGGAGAGCAGTTGCAGCTCTCTGATCCTCTGATCCCCTCTCCTCCCACTGCTGGTGGAGGACGTCTCGTCTCTGTCAATGGGCCATGTATGGATTTTGTGCTTGAGTTGACAGAGGGCAGGCCTACAGCGTCAAACATCCGTTAGGCTGCCATGAACCCATACGGCAGAGCGAGCGGCACAGCAGCCCCCCTGTCCTGCACCAGCTGTGGGGGCTGCTGCTCACCGCCTCCCCCGTGCCTAATCCCGCCCGGGCCCCCCTCATCCACTACCTCGTCCATTCCCCCGAATATGACCCCGCCGCCACCGATGTGCGCTGCCCCGGTACTGCAGGTGGAGAATGGCAGCAGCTGGAACTCCTCCACCATCTCCTCTTCTGGCTCCCCAGACTCCCACCCTGGTCACCGCTGTGGCGCCAACAACCCCAACCCCTACTGGACGGCAGTGTTCGACTATGAGGCCACAGCAGATGAGGAGTTAACCCTGCGGCGCGGGGATCTCCTTGAGGTTCTCTCTAAAGACTCCAAAGTGTCTGGGGACGAGGGTTGGTGGACAGGCAAGATCCAGGACAAAGTGGGAATCTTTCCCTGTAACTACGTCACAAGGGGGGACGCCGCCAACTACCAGCAGCTGACCGCAGGAGGGCTGGTGGCAGGCAGGGTGGGGGACTGCCCCTTGGAAATAGACTTCTCAGAACTCATCCTGGATGAGGTGATTGGAGCTGGTGGGTTTGGGAAGGTGTACAAAGGAGTATGGGGGAGAGAGGAAGTCGCAGTGAAGGCCGCCAGGCAAGACCCCGATGAGGATATTAGTGCCACACTGGAGAGCGTGCGGCAGGAGGCCAGGCTGTTCTGGATGCTCCGGCACCCCAACATCATTTCTCTGCGTGGGGTCTGCCTGCGGGAGCCCAACCTGTGCTTGGTGATGGAGTACGCCAGAGGGGGGGCTCTGAACCGAGCGCTCGCTGGAAAGAAGGTTCCCCCGAGGGTTCTGGTGAACTGGGCGGTCCAGATCGCCACAGGGATGGACTACCTGCACAACCAGGCATTCGTACCTATCATCCACAGAGACCTCAAGTCCAGCAACAGTAAGTACTGCAAACAAGTGAGGCCTATCTTCATCAGTGTATGGAGTTTGCTCAGTTGTCATGGAGATGTTTCAGCCTTTATCATGTGACCTAAACTGTTATAACAGGTGTTACTTGCAGGTTGGGGGTCGTAGTCCCGCTTCATATGACCAACATGTGGCCAAAGGTGCTAGAATATTTACACAAAGTACACTAAGATATTCTTTGTCACAGTGTAATTTCCAGGGTCAATAATGAACCTAAAGCTCACTCATCTAACTCAGCACCAGGTACATATCTGAGGCAGCACATATGTAAAACAGCAACTCAACAAATACACAAAACACAGCTCCACTATGAGCACACCTAGCTTATAGTAATGCAGTCTAATGCAACAGTCCTGTAATATAGTACACCTTCATGAAGGTTATTTTCAGGTTTAAAGCGTTGATTTAACTTTACGGTCATATTGAAGAATGTAGTTTGAGCTGCTCAATTATAATGTGTTGAACTGAAAGCTGTGTCTAATATATGGTCTATCTTCATTAATATTATGGTGATGTACGTTTGAAAGCTCCAGAAAAGTGTCTTTTTCTTAGAAAAACAATCATTATAACTTCATAAAGAGAGGATTTTATTACAATGTATTTTCCCCTGTTCATCTGAACAACAGTATTTTGTTGGTTTGACAGTGATAATGACAGAAGAAGTCCTCACAACATGCTCCCTATAGTAACAATAGATCTGCTGGGAGGCCAGCTTGGCTTGTAGGTATGTCTTCAGTGAGGAGACGATCTCCTGTAGTTCCCTCTCTCCGTCCTTGTGAGAATTATTTTTGATACGTAATATATTGCAAGACTCAAGGAATTGTTTGTCATTTTGAGAAATACGCTTATTCTCAAGCTCTAGAAAAGAAGATCGATACCACTTTCACGTCTATATGGTAAATATGAAGCTATAGCCAGGAGGCCGTTAGCTTAGCACAAAGAGGGAAACAGCTAGCGTGGCTCTGTCCAAATGACCTGCACCTCTGAAGATCACTAATCAACACGTTTCAACTCGTTTGTTTAGTCCATACTAAAACTGAAGTTAGTGTGAAATCAAAATTCATGTTTTCCAGATGGTGGATGGACTACTTCTTGTCCGGGTGCTTTGAGTCAGCTGGTAGAGATGCTGGGACAAGATTTGGTTTGGATTTGGTCAGACTAGCTATTTCCTTCTGTATCCAGTCTTTGGGCTGAACTAAGCTAACTCCTATAGAATAGTCCTTAGCCGTATCGATCGTCTCATTTTTTATTATCATCCTTTAAAATGGCAAAATCTTCCACCTTCCGCAAAGATTAATTATTTTACAGTACTTAAGAGCCGGACAGAAATATGAAATAAGACAAATACCTTATTCAAGTAACATGAACCAATAAAAAAGAGGATAATGCGATATGTTGTTGTATTGATTTATTGTCCCACTTCTAAAATATACATTGACTTGAAATAGTTTCTTTGATTGGCCTGCATTAAATCTTCCTCGACATTTACAAACGTACTAAGGTCATTCCGCCTTCTCGTAATCATTCCATGACTTTACAGAAATGTGATTATCAAGTGTTGTCGTTGAATATTAACATACAGATGTTTTCTTTCTGGGAGCTGACACTGGATGAGAAAGTTAAATTGAACCCAGCAGGAAGAGCTAAGTCCTGGAGAGCTGGTCTCCTTCTGCCATCTTTTCCCTGTCATCTCTCTCTGCACCTCCTCCTGCTCCTCATCCTCCTCCTTCCTCCCCTCCTCAAGGAGAGCAGTTCTGCTCTGCAACTCACTGGGCTATTTTTGGTCCTTTGTGCTACTTGCTGTTTAAAGACGCAGTTGCAGTTGTTGGTGCATCAAAGAAATAACACACAGCGAGCATCTAAGTGCATTTTATGTGTGTGTGTGCAGGTCAGAGTGTGTTTATATACGGTATACAAATATGGGTGGAGTGTGGAGGATGCAGACGAAAGGCCTTTTAAAGCGGGAGACAGGCAGAAAGTAAGTGTAGCTTGAACGCACTCGCTGCTTCATCTTCCCATATGTTTCCTAATCTTCAATCCCTCGCTGCGTCTTCTTGAGACTCGGTGTTAGACATCATAACCTGCTTCCATGTCTCCCTCCTCCCTGTGTGGCTCAGTAACCGTAGCGATGGAGGATCAGATGCGCATTGGACAGCAGAGCCTTGGCAACAACGCCACAACGCTGCCTTTCCATGGCGACATGGGCACTGCTTCTGTGTCACTGAGTCACACCGCTGCTAGCCGCTGTCAGCTGCTGCACAAAATGTCAGTCCCCGATTTAGAGTATTGTCTGTGTGAAAATAGCAACTGAACAAGTGCAGGGATGTCTCTCGAAGGGTTCGGACCCTGTTTTACACTCTGTGATGACTACAAATGTGTGGGTGCTAATCGTTAAGTATGTGATTAAACTGTGACTCGCACCCATGTCCTGAGGGATGTTAGCCTGGCGACGCCCAGAAGGCTGAAGCATGGAAAGAAAGTGAGAGATAGAGAGAGAGAGTGAAACGATTGGGAGAACAACAGGGTGGAATAGATCAGGTTGTGGCGGGAAGATAAGCTCGGGGACGAGAGAGAGAGAGAGAGAGCGGCGCTGTATGTTGCGAGATAGGCGACCGATGGGAAAGAACAAGAGAAGGAGCGCACAGGGATAAACAGCGGTTCATCTCAGTTTTGGGTTACACCTCAGCTCATTGTCCAGGTGCGCTGGTCTCAGGTGTCCTCTTGAAAACGCCGACCGCTTGGCATCAGAGCAGCTCAGGCCCCCGAGCCTCTCCTCTGCCTTCCATCAGCCGGCTTCTGCGCTCAGTAAAAACACAATCTCACAGTAAGATAACCACTCTATCTTCATCCTCCCTCAGAAGAAGTCATCAAGGCAAAACGTGACACTGGGTGTTTGAAGCTTTGCTAACATTTTACAACACAGAGATCTGTTTTGTATTTTTGGCTCACTCACATGCTTTCATCTAATTTTATCACAGCCAAGTTAAAGATGCTATAAGGCGTGTCCACGTAGCATAGGGCACCAGTCCTCTTTGATTGGTTCTTTGTGGGGTTAAAGTAGAAACAAAGGAAAGATCCAGAGTGCTCTTGGATAGACAAGGCTGCAACCTTCATCAACGGTTCATCTGTTGTTTGTTTTCTTGTAAAATCAATTAATTGCATGGTCTTTAAATTGCTGAAAAAACAAAATAATTTGAAATATTCAAATGTAATTTTGTTGTCTGAACAACTGTTCAAAACCAAAATATATTCATCTTAATATCACAGTAAGAAAAAGAGAAACTAATCACATTTGAGAAGCTGGAACAGTACATTTTCGAAATGTAGTTAGTTGATTGACTAATATATTAATCCACTAATCAATTCAGAACCATATGAGACTAGACATTATACCCTAATAAAACTAATGTTATTTTTTTCATAATTGCAAGGCTACATAATATTTAATTAACATAGTTTTATGAACCAAATGTAAGCGAGTAGTTAAGGTAAATCAATACCACCACTGTATATGCAATACTTATATATATATATATATATATATATATATATATATATATATATATATATATATATATATATATATATATTTGTTTCCAACTGTCTGTGGTCACGTACTCACCTGAGTGTAGAAGGTTTTAGGCCACAGTTGAAAAGATCTAACTATTGTTTATTATAAAGTGGTATATACACCTTCAAATATATTTCTCTACATGTAATTCAATGTGGAAGAGAAATCCTAGAGATGATCAGAAACATCTACACTTCCATGAACAAACTTAATCTGCTGATGAGAACCGTGTGATACAGTCAAAAGCTCCAGAACAAATGAGTAAGAGGACCTTGAGTTGATCTGCTTCATTACCACTGCCAGGATATGAGACTGAGTCACGGCTCCTTCATACAGTAGGGCCTTCGTGTACGTTACTGACACTTTATATAGAGCTCTCCAGAGGCCTTGAGTCAGCTGCAGGTAAGACAATACAGGTGAGCTGATCAGCTGTCGCAGTAAGACACAGGACAGGTCAGATCTGTCCCTGCAGGCTGCTAATGTCATATTGAACATGTCTCACTGTGAATACACATACAGCTAATATCTCTCTGTCCTTTGAACTCCTGTTGGATAACATGTCTCTTCATCCAACTCTTATTAAAACAAATGTGAATATTAATTGTAGTGTTATGGTCTCAGATTAAGCTTCTGTGATGTTTTACTGTAAAGGCAGAGTCTAAAAGACCCAGCGCGGTTGACATCAGCTGCTGTTTTGACTGCTGTAGCTTCAAATGGACGCCATGTTTACACAGTCAACAATCATCTGAATAATGGGAAACCCGTGTCTCGAGCAGGCTTGTCAAGTAGCTATGCTGTTTGCTCATTGAGTTTGCTATTACACAGCAAGACAAATTAATGTAACCGATCTCTTTGGGGTTTTTCTTTTAATTTTGCTGTTCTACTAGCTACCATGACATGAACAACAAAGCACACTGTGATAGCTAGTTAACAGATTAGCGAGGTGAGATAAGGCGAATACTTGCTGTCATAGAAAAGCCTGCATCTGGCTGTGTGTGAGAATATCAGAGTGAGTCTGTTGAGGAAAGGATTAGAGTGGAGGCCTGTGCCGGCTGATAATCCCTCAGAGAGACAGAGCGGTGGAGGCCGAGACTGTGACTAACTAGAGTGTGAGCTAGCAACGCGACGAAATGGAGAGGAAGAAGCTGGTATCGCTCGCCTTTAAGCCAAAAGTGTAGAAGTATTTCATGTCTGGAATGAGGAACGTGTGCATGTATATGTGGGTATGGCTCCTATTGATTTAGGGTGCAGGTTAGTGGTTGGGGAAATGGCTGCAATATACTGCACTACTTAAAATCCCTTTTCAGTTAAATCAGTTTCAGTGATAGCAACCTGGAGCTATTTACACCAGCTGTTAATAAGTTCCAGAGATCATGGGTCGTACAACACAAGTTCATGTAGAGATTATTCTTCACTAAATATTCACAGCCAGTATCAAACTGCCAGTTTCCTATGAAGCTAATTGAACCAACTAAAACAGTTAAGTTGCTACAATTACCTGTTTTGTGTTATGGCCAACACATCTGACCTGACACCTGAAAAAAATTCGGTTTGAATCACATTTCCCAAAAGTAACACAACATAGCCCAACTCAAGCTCAAGCCTTTAAACCATCATGCCAGTACCTCTAGTCTCAAGATCATGTACCTACTAAATTTAGTTAAATTAGCCAGTTTTGCCAGATTGAGCTGGTTCCGCCCAGTTGGGTTACTTTGGATTAAATTGGCCGGGTTAAAATAGTGTTGGGCTGGGAGATGACATTTAGGCTGCTTTTGAAAATATTAGGAAAACAAGATAATATAGAACAACATATTGATGAAATATGCATTGTGTGGACTAACTCATATAATTGAGACATTTCATTTGAGAAGTATTTGTTTGACATGAGTTGTAGTCAGATCGGGCAAGCCGTTCCTCCCAATCACGCCCCGCCAGGTTTCTCTGTCATTGCCCACGTGAGCGTTGAAGTCCCCCAGGAGAACTATGGAGTCTGCAGGCGGTGCCCGAACGGTGTTTTGTTGTTGGACTTCTGTGCTAGCCACAGTTTGTCCATAACAAACACCATGTTCGAGCATAAGGTTCATAAGTGTACTTGGTACCAGAACACCTTAGGCCGGAGATCAATGATCGACTTTGTAATCGCATCATCTGATCTGCGGCCGTATGTCTTGGACACTCGGGTGAAGAGAGGAGCAGAGCCGTCAACTGATCACCGCCTGGTGGTGAGTTGGATCAGATGGCGGGGGAGTCGGCTAGAAAGACCTGGCAAGCCCAAACGTGTAGTGAGGGTGAACTGGGAACGTCTGGCAGAGGATCCTGTCCGGGAGGTCCTCAACTCCCACCTCCGGAAGAGCCTCTCACAGATCCCGAGGGAGGCTGGGGACATGGAATCCGAGTGGACCGTGTTCAAAGCCTCTATTGTGGACGCGGCCGCTAGGAGCTGTGGTCAGAAGGTCATCGGTGCCTGTCGTGGCGGCAACCCGAGAACCCGGTGGTGGACACCGGGGGTGAGGGAAGCCGTCAAGCTGAAGAAGGAGGCCTTTCGGGCCTGGCTGGCCCAGGGGTCTCCTGAAGCAGCTGACGGGTACCGGCAGGCCAGAAGGGCTGCAGCTGCGAAGGTCGCGGATGCTAAAACTCGGGCATGGGAGGAGTTCGGGGAGGCCATGGAGAAGGACTTTCGGTTGGCCTCAAGGAAGTTCTGGCAAACCATCCGACGGCTCAGGAAGGGAAAGCAGGGTCTACAGGCTTATTTATGCTTCTCCGTCAGGTTGACGGCGTACCTACGCCGTAGCTACGCCGTCGACGCAGACCCCTACGCCGTAGCCTGACGTGCACCTCCAAAAAATCCTAACTACGCGTCGCGTTGACGCGGACCGCAACGCTGTGATTGGTCCGCTCAGAACGTAATTTCCGGCGGTTGCTCTTTCCGGTTTGTCTTCCTACACCGCTATTTTTAAAGTTCTTGTAGACCGGTAGTAACAATGGACCAAACAGAAGAACGAATCATCGAGGAGGTCAGGAAATACGACCACCTTTATAACTTTTCTTCGAGGGACTACAAAGACTGCAAAATTACATTAAACTCATGGCTGGGGACATCGTCGGGCGGTGGAAAGAGCACTTTGAGGAACTCCTAAACCCGGCCAACATGTCCCCTGGAGAGGGGGCAGCGCCTGAAGACTTTGGGGTGGTTGCACCCATATCCCTGGCAGAGGTCGCTAAGGTAGTCAAAAAGCTCCTTGGTGGCAAGGCACTGGGGGTGGATGAGATCCACCCTGAGATGCTGAAGGCGCTGGACATTGTTGGGCTGTCTTGGCTGACACGCCTCTTCAGTGTCGCATGGGGGTCGGGAACAGTGCCCATGGGCTGGCAGACCGGGGTGGTGGTTCCCATCTTCAAGAAGGGGGACCGGAGAGTGTGCTCAAACTATCGTGGTATCACACTGCTCAGCCTCCCGGGAAAAGCTTATGCCAGGGTGCTGGAAAGGAGGCTCCGACCGCTTGTCGAACCTCAGATTCAAGACGAACAGTGTGGATTCCGTCCCGGCCGTGGAACAGTGGACCAGCTCTTTACCCTCGCAAGACTACTGGAGGGGTCCTGGGAGTTTGCCCAACCAGTCTACATGTGCTTTGTGGACTTGGAGAAGGCTTTCAACCGGGTCCCTCTGGGGGTTCGTATCCTCGGTAGTAAGTCAGACACGTTCCCAGTGGGTGTTGGTCTCCGCCAGGGCTGCCCTTTATCACCGGTCCTGTTCGTGACTTTCATGGACAGGATATCTAGGCGCAGCCAGGGGGCGGAGAGGATCCGGTTCGGGAGTCTCGGGATCTCCTCTCTGCTGTTCGTGGATGATGTGGTCCTGTTTGCCTCCTCGGACCGTGACCTCCAGCATTCACTGGGGCGTTTTGAAGCCGAGTGTGAAGCGGCAGGGATGAGAGTTAGCACCTCCAAATCTGAGGCCATAGTGCTCTGCCGGAAACCGGTGGACTGCTCCCTTCAGGTGGGGACAAACTGCCTACCCCAAGCGAAGGAGTTCAAGTATCTCCGGGTCTTGTTCACGAGTGAGGGTAAGGTGGAGCGGGAGATGGACAGGCGGATCGGTGCGGCTGCAGCAGTAAAACAGGCGCTGTACCGGTCCGTCTTGGTAAAGAGGGAGCTGAGCCGGAAGGCAAAGCTCTCCATTTACTGGTCGGTCTACGTTCCAACCCTCACCTATGGTCACGAACTCTGGGTCGTGACCGAAAGAACGAGGTCTCGGATACAAGCGGCCGAAATGAGCTTCCTCCGTAGGGTGGCCGGGCTCAGCCTTAGAGATAGAGTAAGGAGCTCGGACATCAGGAGGGAGCTTGGAGTCGAGTCGCTGCTCCTTCGTGTCGAAAGGAGTCAGCTGAGGTGGTTCAGCATCTAGTCAGGATGCCTCCTGGACGCCTCCCATTAGAGGTTTTCCAGGCACGTCCAACTGGTAGGAGACCCCGGGGAAGACCGAGGACACGCTGGAGGGATTATATCTCCCGGCTGGCCTTGGAACGCCTCGGGATCCCCCAGGATGAGCTGGAAAGTGTTGCGGGTGAGAGGGAAGCCTGGGTCGGCCTGCTGAACCTGCTGCCACCGAGACCCGACCCCGGATAAGCGGCTGATGATGGATGGAGTTGTAGTCATTGGTTGTTTGGGATAACAGAACTACTTACCTCGATGTCGTCATCATGACATGGGATGTAACATGTGCTCAGACTGCTTGAATACTACAAACTGAAATGCATTCTTCCATGTATGAATGAAATGAATGAAAAGTCATACCTCGGTGTACAAAAGGTTAGTTATCGCTATATATTTAAAGACAAACAACTGTGTTGATAGTTCCAGGTAACTTCATTTAACAGAGCAATGTTTTGATGGAGCAGAGATCTTTGTCAGGCATTTTTCTAAATATTTAAACCTGGTAACTGGATCAACACATCTAACCTGATTTAAATGCTGTTTAATAACAATGTACATTTTTTTTTATTACAGTTCACAAAAATAATCATACTCATTCTAAACTGTATTAATACTATTAAATATCCTTCTGTACCTAAATAAAACAAAGGCATAACTACAAATGATAGGCAGTTAAGTTTAATAGATTTTTCTTTTTAGATTTTCCCTTCTAAAACTGTATTATTATTATTTTTATTATTACATTTTTTTTATTATTATTTGGCTTGTGATGCTACAAGGATTTACAAAGGTGATCCGTTGACCCTGACGGTTGTGAACTGCACCACATTCAGAGGGTTTTGAAACGCGAGGGCAACATGTTCACTGGTGGAAATTAGGCTCTTGGACAGAATCATAACACGGCTGGCTGTGTTTTCATTTTTCATTTCTGTGGGAATGTCTGCAAGCTTAGCGTGTGCAGTAGAGCACGTGTGGAGGTCGGACATCGGGAGATGCTGGCGCGAGGGCAGAGAACTCACTCCTACTACCACACGCATGTACGCACACACATACACTCATGTACACGCTGCAACGGGGCAACAATGACCCCATTCTCACACCGCAGCCCAAGACACAGCGAGGGAACAGGACTCACAATGACAGTCACTGCAGGGGGAGGAGGGAAGGATGGGCGACTGAGGCCGCGAATGACAGCGGAGGGATGGATGGAAGCAAGGCAGGATGGGTAGAAGAATGCAGTGGCTGTGGAGAAACCCCTGGAGGCTCGGTTGGGAAAGGGAATAGATGGATGGGGGAGGGAGAAATGGAGGCAGGAATAGGGAGAAGTACCATTCTTATTTCTCTCAGTGAGCGGGCCACAGATTAAGGCTAACGCTCGTGATGGACTGTAGACTGCAGTTTGCCACTATCTGTGTCCGTCTGCACTGTAGGCCTCATTATATCAACACACCTCAAGTCAAAGGCACATTTTATATGGACAACCATATAAACAGCAGCGTGTGTCGGTAATAATCTGACTACTAAAACAAATTATTTGTAATGACAAGCATTGTTCTCAAATCATGTTCTGATCACAAAGTACATTTGTGGGCATTATAACTATATGAACTATACATTTTCATTAGGTCCAGTGGTACTTTTCGACCAGCCTGAAACATCCCAACAACTATAACATGGATTGATTACAATTTGGTGGAGATATATCAATGATCCCCAGAGGATGAATCCTAATGACTGTGGGATCCTCTTGGGGATTTTTGATTTTTGATTTTGAGATTCAGTATCTCTACTGCGGATCTTTCAACAATCTCAAACATCAAATGTGGGTAAAAATGTGTGTCAGGGCATTTCATTTTAGACTCACCGTCACAGCAGGGAGAAGACCAGAGGCCGACAGCAGCTTCTTCAGACCAGAATGCAATGATGCCACAAGACATGATATCATTGTGGAAGAGTTGATTTGACTTGTTCTCATTAGTAGTGGGCTGAAGACGCAGGCCGATGGCTGATGCCATCAAACTGAAGAGTATCAGGATTTTTGGAAGGACTTTGGACTGTTTTCAGTTCTCTGGCACAATGTGAATCCGGCCACACTGCTAACAGATGTTTGTACCTCCCTGGCTGTCAGATGGGAACACTGCTGAGTTTCAGTCTGTCTCAGCGAGCGAGAGACACAGGGAGAGCTATAGTAACACATCTACACCAAACAGTGACACCCGGTCAATGGCTGCAATCGAATACACATGCACACACACGCATTGTTTTCTCCACTGCTCAATAACACGTTGATTTGGAGCCAGTGAAGACTCCCCGCTGCTCTCTTACTGCAGTGCCGCTCAGCCTCACTGTGGACCTGCCAAGCCTACTGGCACATTTACACATCCTCCGGTTGTACGTTGTTGCACATTATGAACTGAATAATGCATCTGAGTAACAGTTGTGATCATAAACACACCACATTGATGTGTGAAATATATGTACTGTGGTTTGATTTGCTGTTTGTGATCACTGTTCAAGTGACCGTTAAGATTTGGTCACATTTTGGTTCATCCGACTGCACACGCACTGTACACCGGTGGATTATATAGTTGCAGTGTATTTGCATGAGAAGACAGACGGCTGGAGGATCTTATAGCTTCCAGGGTTTCTAAATTGCTGTCTGCAACGTGTGTTTGGTTTGACTCTGAGTCAGAAGACAGGCGAACAGCAGTGCTGTAAAACAGCTCAGGCAGCGCCTTTCCTCATCATCGCCTCTAATTCACTTCAGCTCTTCAGTCGCGAGAGGTCGTCTGAAATGAAAGTCATGAAGTGTAACCGCTCAGCCTGCACAACAGAGACAATACATTTGTGTCTCTCTTTTTTGACTTAAGCTATCAATTGAATAACGCTCCTGAATATGAGCACACTCTGACTTTGTGTTTGTCTCCACTACACGGGGCGGAGCTGCACATTTCAGCAGACAAAGCGACACACACAGTAATGTCACACATTCACACTCACATTGGCACCTCCTGGGCTGCTGATGTTCGGTGGCTGTTAACTCTGCTCTTAGAGGGTCATTGTTGTTCGCCAGCAGCCTGGCACGGGGAGTCTGCCAAGCAGAGAGGGCGCTGGGTGTCCCCCGAGCCCAAAGAGTCTGTATAGTCAATACTAATGTAATGTTTTATGTATGTTCACTATGGAGAGACATCGTCATGCTGTACACTTGAACTAAGAGCTCAGGTCCATAGATGTGGATCTGTGGATGTTAAATGGATTAAAATGACATGCAATGGTAACCACTGCTCCTTAATGCGTTATTGCTTTTAGCAATTACACCTTGTGCAGCCAGTGACTTTTCAGTTTTTTCCTTGTTCAGAGAAGAGCCTTCTTTCACCAGGATTCATTCCCATTCATCTTAAAACAAGTGAAAAACTGCGACAGGCCGAGACTTTGACTTCAGACTTTGACTCAGTTGTTTTAAAGTCAGAGAAAATAGTTGCAATGACTGGATTTGCATTGAAACGTTAAATTAAGCAGTTTATGTTTGTTTGTGGGTGCATGGTTTGCATCATAATTAATAGGAAGAAGAGAAACAGACTTGAATGTGTTTGTCTAACGTCTCATGTCTAATGTATGCACCTTCCGCCGAGAAAAATTCCTCGTTTGTTTAAACATTCCTGGCAAATAAACGGTTTCTGATTCTGATTCGGGTTACCCCAAAATTGATAGAAGAAATAGATGGCACTGCTGGTGAAAACGTTTTTCCCGTCTATTAGTTTGAATGAATTCAACAAAGTGATTAAGACCCTTTGGGGAAACAACACTGTAGTTACTTTTTAGCACCCTGTTTTCTCTTTTGCCCTCATAATGTTGGACCTCGTTAGATTCACTCTTGGGTTTGAAGAGTGGATTTATAATAATATTTTGCAGTTGGCTCTGTGCAATTCGTCAAACTAAAGAAGCCACAAAAGAAGCTTAAATCTCTATAAAAATTCCAACACTGTAAGTACCCCCTTTTTTCTTACCCCACACACACTCACCACGCGAAAAGAGCCCAGAGAAAGCCGGCTCATTTAATACCTCAATCTCTCCTGAGAGAGCGGCTGCCTGGTCACACGGATCTGGCAGCTGTTTGTGAGGAGACAAAGTGAATGGCTGCAGGGTGAAACTGTGCCACTGCGCAGGATTAAAGCCCGATGGCCTGTGGTGGTACCAGTGGAGCCAAACAGGGTATCAATGACATGGGAGCACACTCACTACGGCCTCCATATCAAAGCAGGGGGAGCGGGAAGAGACCCGGTCTTCTCTGCTGCGCATCAGTTTTTAGTCTGAATTGAACGTTGTCTCTAAAATATGCTGTGAATGTTCTAAAAGTCTCTGCGGTGTCTTAGTGAAGCATTTCTCATACGGTTCTATATTTCCCAACTTATAGATTACTAAACTGAATGGTTTTAATAGAGAAACAACAGCTCTGTTTTCAAGCTGTAGATCTACTATATTCCTCTGCGTGCGTTTGAATTGTTCACACTGTATTCAAACTAAATAGACTTGTATTTTAAGTTAAAGAAATGTTATGTCTTCCTCGGCTTGAAATCTTTTGAGAAACGAGATGTGTGAAAGTCGAAGGAGAACGGAGAGACCTATTGAGATACAAAGACGTCTGGTGCTGCCAGGAAAATGACAAAAGCTCTCCCTCCAGTCATCTCTTTACCTCATCCGCTCATTATAACCTTCTCTCTCGTAGCTCCTTTTCTCCTCATCACTCTCTGTCTCTTCTGTTTCGTACTCTTCCTCTCTTTCAGCTGCTTCTTTGCCATATTCCATTCTCCTCCCTTGCCCTCATTTCTGCAGCTCTTCCCTCTTGTCATTTTGTCCTTTTCTTGCCTCCTTCCTCCTCTCATCCTCCGTATCCCTTCCCCCATTCAGCATCTTCAAACCGCTCTTAGCTCATCTTCCAGCCACCTCCCACATTATGTACACAATCTACCTCTCAGTTTGTGACTCTTCTTCCACTTCTTCTCCCCGGTGTGCCGTGCTGGTAGCCAGGCTGGCGACGGGCAGACATGGGCACCGGCGGAGGGAGGGAGGAAAGAGGGGATGTGGAGATGAAGCGTCAGTCGTAAGGGTTGATGGGGGAGGTTACTTTATTCATTGGCAAGGTTTTGATCTTTCTCCGAGACGGAAACAGAGACGTGGGCGGGCCGCTCGGCTTCCCAGAGGCCCGCATCTCCTCTGTGTCGGTGCAGCGTCGGCGCGTTGCCACGGCCGCCCTGACAGGCGGCTGGGACCCGCACTGAGGTGGGGGTGTTGTGCCTAAACAACCAGCAACTCTGGGGAAGGAGACGCTGGGACATACTGGGAGCTGTGGAGCGTTAGAGGGAGCTATCAGAGACTCTGTCGGGACTTTGTTAGGACCTGATTTGCTGACTCAGCTGTTCCACCCTGCAGGCTACACCTGTTTCTGCACACGAGAGCAAGAAAAGGGAAGAAGGATGGGTTAGAAAGAGAGAAAGCGAAATGTCTGCAAAAAACTTTACTAACTGCTTTCATACACTCAGAGAAATCACCTTCATGACGGATGTCCTATTTTTATCTTTGTCTTGTGAAGTTAATTCCTGATACACTGAGCATTCATTATTTGACACTTCGTTAACCCTTAAATATTTTGTGTAAATAAATGTCTCATCCCAACACAGAATCCTTATAATAATAACTTAAAGGGGAACTCCATTTATTTTGTATTGGCCTTCCTAGAAAGTTGGCAAACTTGGAACAGGCAGATAAAAAAAAAAAAATACAAGTAAAAATAAAGCAATAGATAATATAGTTGTGTCCAAACTCAAAAAACACTGGATGCTCTAATTCCCATAATGCATCATTAGACCCTCCCATACCTTTTAAACTGCCAAATCTGTCAGACGCATGTCCACCAGTGGGTCACACGTGTTGTTTTCTCAGACTGTAGGAAGCGCTCAGTCACAGGAGGTACACTTGTAAAATCAGTGGATTGCCCCTTTAAACAGAACATTAAGCGAGAGGGGAAAGAAAACAAAGCATCCTCATGGGTGCATGCGGGTCGTCTTCTCTTCTTTCCCAGCGTCATAGTCTGTGACCTCTGCCCTTGTTACCATAACAACAAGTTAATGACACAGCAGACTGAACTGAGCCAGAATAACACGAAACAACAGCAGCTAACCAGTGGAGCGTTGTGTTGCTCCTCTGGTCGCTAGCTCGCTCAGCACATTTACCTTTGTGAGTTCATATTTCATCATCTCACCAGATCAAGTGCAGAAACACAGAATTCACTGGTCTTATGTGGTGGGAGGGGTATTTGATTTGTAATTTTAACAAAAAGTAAAAGGGCAGTTTTATCGTTTTTATCTCAATTCAGTTTTGCCGATTGATTATTATGAATTTAATTTAATTTTTTAAAGTGTGTTTCACCTGTAACTGGACAAGACCACCAGCACGCTTGTCACAGGGAAAGAGTAAGATAGTAAAAAGGCTTCTTCTCATACTGATATCTGATTTTTATTTGGCACTTAGAGGTCTGTGTTTGCTGATTCATTGTGCTTTAGATAAGAACAGGCCAAAGATAGCAAAATAAAAGGGACGGTCAGTTTCATCACTTTATTCAACAAACAATGCAGTCTCTAAAGTATTGTTTAGCTCAACCATACCAAACGTTGGCTACAAAAACTGGAACAACCTGCATGATTAACCTGTGACGTCTCCTTGTGTCCCTGGTTTTGTTTCCAGATTAGAGCATCACATGTTTGTTCATGGTGTCATAAACGTGGCTGTGACAGGAATACCATCACCCAGAAGACCTTTTACTGCATTCCTCTGTGGTGAAACACCTGAGAGTCGCTGCACTACTATAGCCAGTCTGGAGATCATTAGTCAGGTTGAAGCCTCCGTCAGTGTTTGAACAGTGGCTCAAAGTGATTTCTCAACACTGAGCTGGGGTCAGGGTCCAGGGAGGAGGGAGAGCGGCGGCAGTCTAAAGGTTAAATCAACAGTTACTCGTACGGGGCAGGAAGCTGCTGCTCTCTCTCTGTGGGCTGAAAGCTGACAATCAGCAGGTGTTTGTGACAGCTGATCAATAACTCTGTGACAGGAATGCAACATGCCATAAAGATTCACACTGTGTGCCCTCCTCCTCTGCGATGAATGACAAACTGGTGCAGACCCACAGTGTGAGCTATCTCCACGAGGCAGCACACTTTTATACGTTATCGGATTATCTCCGCTGAGTAGAACCCATTTTAAATCTGGGGCGTGGACATAAACACTTGAACGGGATCCCTTTCCAATACTTATTTATTAATGAACTTGATACTGAAATAAAAGTTGTGATTCTTGTCATCTAGCTATCTCCATCTATCCATCCATCCAGGCCCATCTCTTTGGTTTGGAGTGGAACGTCTCAATAGCTATGGGAGGATCTGTAGGTCACAATTTAAATTGGTCCAGCGCTTTGGTTTATGACCAAAGACCTGCATCCCCACCAGCTAGCTGTACTTTAGTTAGCATGCTTAGACGCTTAATTAAAATGGTGAAAGACAATACCTATAGTTAAATATGAGCACTACTACTCTAGTTTGACTTTAACTGGTTGTTTCTCCGTCTGTTTGGTTTTCATCACAGCCTCACGGAGCTGCAGCTCTATTGATGAGCTGGACCACTTTCATTTAGCTGCTCTCTGATGTTACAAACATAAAACAGGTCATTGATAAGATCAAGTCTAATTCATATCAGCTTCACTGACATCATGGCAATACGGTGCAGTGAAGCAGCAGTTATTCTTGTTGATTAATAGTAAAGTAAAACATATTATAGTGTAAATAATCAACGACACACTATGGCCTGTGGCATTTCCCATAATTCTTGTTGCTATGGAAGACTTTGTAGTGGCGCTTGTCAGCCGTAGTTCTTGCTTTCTTCTCCTCCGTGTGCATGACTTTATTCTGGGATAGCATTTCCAGCAGCATTGCATTGTGTATAAGCCACACGGTCCTTGAGGACGTGTTCTTCTCCCCTCGCTGCCATGAGATGTGCTGCCATGCGGGTGTTATTTGTGTATCGCTGCTTCCAGCAGAATATATAAACATGTTGATCTTTGGTGTTTGACGTATGACTGGGACGCTGGCGGCTGTGAAAACCTGCGGCGGGGTTAAAGAACGAGCATGCGCAGGTGGTGTGGAGAAGCAGCACGGAGGCGTCCTCGAGGTGTGAAAGCAACACGATGATGTAGGAGAGCAGGTGGAGTGCTCTCAGAAATAGAAATCCTTTTTATTCGTCATAGTACATACATGAAATGTGTCCTCTGCATTTAACCCATCCTTAATGTCTTAAGGAGCAGTGGGCAGCCCTGTGAGGCGCCCAGGGAGCAGTTGAGGGTTCAGTGTCTTGCTCAGGGACACTTCGACATGTGAGCTATGGGGGGACTGGGGATCGAACCGGCTACCTTGTGGTTGTGGGACGACCACTCGTCCCCCTGAGCTACAGCCGCCCTTAGTCCTCTGTCCTCTCTGCACCCTCCTTCCTCCATGATGTCCTTTTTCCCGTATGGTGCGCTCCATGTTTATACACACAAAACAAAGCAGGAAAGGTACACACACATCTCAGCATGTAGACACATCGTCTTCCTGCGTTTCACTGGACTCCATCTTTTGTTCTGCAGACAGACAGTTAGCTCGAGGAGACAGCTGTCAGAAAAGAAGACCCAGTTAGTTTACACTTCTAATCTTTCTGGTTCACGACATTTTTAAGGAAAATAGTTGTTTTATTATAAATAAATACATTGTTTGTTTTATGACCTGCCAGATAATGCAATACTATGCTAATAATGAAAAATGCCCCATAATAGAGATGTGAACATGTCAAATACGATTAGATTAGATTTTCCTTTATTAGTCCCGCAGTGGGGATATTTGCAGGATTACAGCAGCAAACAGAGTAAAGTGCACACAGAGACATAGTAAAATCAAAAAACCTGAATACTGAATTATATTATATATATATATATATATATATGTCTGTGTGTGTATGTATATATATATATATATATATATATATATATATATATATATATATATATATATATATATATATATATATATATACACACAGACAGAATACATATAACTATTATTATAAACAGTGTATTCATATTGCACAGGTTGAAGTGGTTGAAGTGTTTTGAAGTGAATAAATAAGATTCAATTTTCAAACCAATTCGATTAAACCATTACACAAAACTGCAAACATTTAAATACTGATCACATGTTAGTATTAGTATAAATGTAACACTTCTGCCAGTAAAATATGAAATGCAGGACTTTAACTTGTAATGCGTGTATTTTACAGTGTAGTTCTGCTACTTTTACTAAAGTAAATGATGTGAATACTTCTTTCTGACGTGGAAATATGTACAGCTGGTCGGAGAGCAATTATTTATCCCTGAAACTGGTCTCCTAGCGCTTGTGGACAGAGCAGAGCACAGAGAGACACACCTGTATCACGTGAAAGGTTGTGTGTGTGTGTGTGCGTGCGTGTGTGTGTGTGTGTGTGTGTGTGTGTGTGTGTGTGTGTGTGTGTGTGTGTGTAAACAAAGACATCGCTGTGTGTGTAGCCTCTCTCCACCACCCTTTGCATACGCCTGTAGATAAACGAGAGAGAACAACTCCCTCCTGCCTCCCTGTGCCTGTGATGTACAGTCTCAATATTTCCATAGCCCTCACACGTAAATGAAGAAGGAAGTCGTACGTGGAAAAGAGATAGTCACCGAGTGGAGGTTAAACAGAACCTTAACAAGGATGCTGTGGCCATTTAAATGAGTGTAGGGAAACATCCACTCCTCCAGCAGAAACCTGGCGAGCGCGCTGCCTGACACGCCTGCTCTGCAAACACACCGTGTTATTGAACACAGCTGTTACATCGTGTTCTGAACCTGAGACAGTGTTAAACTTGACTTCATGCTTTTCAGTGTTTTTCTGCTCTCAGAAACTCTACAAATGTTGATGATTTACCAGTCTGTGCTGTTCATTATAGACGTTTGTTTAACAATTTAACCATGAATCGATGTATTGTTGGAAATAAGTGGAGAAAACGAGCATCACAGTTTTCCAAAGACCAAGTTGAGGTCTTCAAACTGCCTGTATTGTTCGACTTAAACAAAACATTCAAGTTACTATCATTAACTAAGAAAACCAGAAAATATATACTTGAAACTAGTATATTTTTCATTCTTGAGTAAAAGAAAAACCTGATAAATTCAGCTCTCTTTGCTGTCTGTTTAGTTTGACCTCTTGGACTGTGTGCACAACACTGTTATCTTTTTTTAAATATATATTTGTATTATAAAACATGTACACAGAAACCGCTCACATAATGATCCATGTTCCATTTCTTTCTTTTTTCGTCCCTTTTGTAACAAAACTAAACCGGAAGGACAACCTCCTGAGCCTCTTAAAGTGTGTTTTACTTGTTCTACGTCTTTGTCTGCTCCTCTTCCTCAGTCCTCATCCTGGAGCCGGTGGAGCGGGAGGACCGTGGAGGGAGGACCCTGAAGATCACAGACTTCGGTCTGGCCAGAGAGTGGCACCAGACCACCAAGATGAGTGCAGCGGGGACTTACGCCTGGATGGCCCCCGAGGTCATCAAGCTGTCCCTGTTCTCCAAGAGCAGCGACGTGTGGAGGTACCGCCCTCGTCTGCGTGTTCAGGGATTTATACACAGTCAGGTCCATGAATATTTGGACATTGACACATTTTTCAATATTTTGGCTCTGTGCACCACAACAATGGGGTTGAAATGAAAACAATCAAGATGTGCTTTAAGTGCAGACTTTCAGCTTTAATGTGAGGGTATTTACATCCAAATCAGGTGAACGGTGTAGGAACTACAACACATTCAAATGTGGCCACCCTCTTTTTAAGGGACCAAAAGTAATTGGACAATTGGCTGCTCAGCTGTTCCAAGGTCAGCTGTGTGTAATTCCCTCCTTATTTCATTTACAAGGAGTAGATAAAAGGTCTAGAGTTCATTTCAGGTGTGGTATTTGTGTTTGGAATCTGTCAATATATATTTTGTACTACCGTGTCATTTGCAAGTGCCTGCATCAGTTCAATGTTGATTGTTAAAAAAAGATAAATGTTATTTAGGTGTGAGTCCAAAGAGCTGTCACTATCAGTGAAGCAAGCCATCATTAGGATGAAACATCTAAACCACACCATCAGAGATAGCAAACACATTAGGTGTGGCCAAATCAACAGTCTGGTACATTCTGAGGAAGAAAGAACGCACCAGAGCTCAGCAACACCAAAAGACCCGGAAGACCACGGAAGACCACTGTGGTGGTGACAGAAGAATCATTTCCTGGTGAAGAAAACCCCTTAAAGCACATCTTGATTCTTTCATTTCAACTCCATTGTTGTGGTGTACAGAGACAAAATAATGAAACCTGTGTCAATGTCCAAATATGTATGGACCTGACTGTGTGTAGTGTTAAAAATCTGACTTTTAGACTTTTTTTTGTCAATTACTGGTCAGAAGAGTTTTATGATGGAGATTTTTTTTTACCTCATTTTCTGTCAAGTTAACTCAGATAAAACCCGATTTGAAAGATTGGGATAATTTGATGTAATTTTCTGTATGTATTGGTTGAGGAAATATTCAGATCCTTTTCCTGAGTACAATGAAGAATACTCCATTACAGTTAAAGTTTCACTGAAGTACAATGATGTGAGCATAATTAGCAAACTGTAGTAATGTGTCAAAAGTAAAAATACTCTGAGAGAATCTTCCCGTGACCGTTACTGTATTACATATAATACTTTATATATACAGCATACATTATACAGCATGTGTTATATTATTAACACGACTGATGCATTAATGTGTAAGCAGCATTTTGATGCTGTCAATTTTTATTCATCAAAAACACAGACTGTTTTTCGTGGGGTTCAATACGTCTCCTGAAACAGACGTTTAAAGTAGCATGAGACTGAAATACCACACATGTGTCCTGGAATACAACACTTTAGTAAATGTATCAAGCTTTCTTTGATAACACATTTTAAAAAGGACTTTTCTTTGTTGCTGAAGATGTTCACGTTCAGCCTGTAACTGAACCGCTCCCGGTCATATTAACACTGTACTTCTTATTTAATGATGTAAGGGTCAGTTCCTGGAAATTATTGAAAGCTTTCTGTGGTCACTGTTAAGAGATGGAAGGATAGTTTTTGGCAATGAATAAAACCATAACATTTTCCCTGTGCCTCTCGTCACAGTTTCGGGGTGCTGCTGTGGGAGCTGCTGACCGGCGAGGTTCCCTACCGGGAGATCGACGCGCTCGCGGTCGCTTACGGTGTCGCCATGAACAAGCTAACGCTTCCCATCCCCTCAACGTGCCCCGAACCCTTCGCTCAGCTGCTGGGAGGTGAGCACACGTTGAGTGATTATAATATCCAAGAATGCAGAGTCAATACTGCCGTTGAGAAAGTCTTAAACAAGCTTGACAGCTGTTTGTTTTGATTGGTACGACTTGAAGTATTTGTAGCAATGCATAGTGCACGTTATGCACTTATGTGCAATACTGGTTTTGTGCCTTAGTTTGAATATTTTCTTATACTATTAGCATTTAGAGCAATGTTTTTTTTACCTTAAGTTTATTGTAATTCTGTCTGTAACCTAGCTAAATAATATTTTCATTGTACGGAGTAACTGTCTGTTATCTGTGCTTATGACAATACAAATAACTCTTGACTTCCTCCTGCTTGTCTCACTTGTCCAATACATTCATGGTTGACAAGCAAACTTCCAGGAGCTTTATGTTTTGTGGTTTTACTGTACACCATTCATAATATGACCGTGAGCCACTGATGATGCAGGAAAAAGCCTTTCTGGTGTTTACGTCCACTGACTTTAAAGTGGTGTGACCGTTCTCAACTTGTTGTTCTGCATCTGGGAGCGGAGATGGACACGAAGAGTTAAAATGGACGAGGACCGTCTGAACGGTTTCATTAAGTCCATCCTGCTGCCGTGGGCCAGATCTCTGTTAACAGTGGTAGAGTATTAACCAGCCCAGTTCAGGTGATCTCTGTTTAAACACACCTGCCTTAATGTGCTTTATTATTATGTAGATGGTTAAGCTGCCAGCCAGGTTTTTAAAAGAGCCGTTTCAAACTTCCCCTCCCACTCTGCTCCGAAAGCTCTTTTCCGTCTCATTTCGCCTCTCATCCACTTCATCTTATCCGAGTTCATCCGTTAATCTCTCCTTTGTCGTCCCTCGCTGCTCCCTACTCTGTTTACTCCTGTCATCTTCTCACTTTCATCTCCTCTCCCTCCAACTTGTATCCCCATACTCTTTATGCTAATGTGTTTACCTGTTATATAACTGTTACCTGCTATAGACAAGCTATTAAATAACGCTGTACTTGGCCTTTTGATGATGCTTCTCTCAACATGACTTGTCTTCCAGTAGATGGTTTAGTGTTGGAGAGCTCGGCTCATGACGGTGGCATATGCTGTCACATCTTGTCTTGTCGTTGCCAACTCTACTGCCAGAAATAAAAAAAACTATATTTAGACTTACAATTCATGGTTGATGAAAGGAAAAGTCAGGGCATATTATATATTGTATTAATTGTATATCAATCTCACAAAAGACCAAAACCACCAATTCACCAATTCAAACCAGATATGTCTTATTCCTTATTATATCTTATTAATGAGCCTCACAGCACTGCGTGACTTCACCACCATGAACATGCACACTGTAGTAATATTGCACGGTATATCAATACTAAAAATATCTTTCTGTAGGCTAATGCTAATAGTAATGCCATGAGTTAAGAGTTCAACAAGCTGGGCAGGAACAAGCTGGTAGAAAAGGGAACCATACAGATGTTGTATTCATTACTATAGATAAACATACCAGTAGTGTATAGAATTCTGGTATCGTATCGTAAGTATCGGGTATCGTGATATTTATGGCAGGTATCGTATCAAAGTCATAATTTGGGTAACGTGACAACCCTACACTGTAGTTTGTGTTGATGTCACATACGGCTGAAAATAGTCCCCAACAAATCCACGGTTCCTCCTGCTTGAGTAACGTTTGATGAAGACTACCAGCTGGTACAGGAAATGAGTAAACTTTATATTTGAGACCATGTTTTTAAAGATTCACGTTTGAAGGAATGGGCTTTGGGCCCGAAGCCCGTCAGGAAGATGGATCTGACGGTTTTGTTGTTTTCATGCCTCATACAGTACAAACACAGTAAAACACCAGCCTGGTCCTTTAAGTCCCATTAGCTGTAAAACGTGGTGTTTTGTGAATGGAAAGGGTCATGCATCATTGTTCTGGATATTATGACAGGATTCAAATACTGCATTATTGATTAAAAACATAGCTACAGCTAAGTTGGTTGCTTCAGAAAAAAACAAAAAACATTTTGATAAAACCAAGCTTTTGCTGATATGGTTGGTTAAATATTCTTATTGTTAATCACTTTAAAACCATTATATCCACCATTATATAACCACTGCATACCATCGGAATAGGACGATAAAATACATGAATTTGACCTCAGCGTTAACGTTCCCTCTGGTCTCGGATCCCCTCAGAGTGCTGGAGCCCAAACCCCCGCAGCCGGCCCTCCTTCTGCAACATCCTGAGCCGACTGCTGGCCATCGAGCAGTCGGCCATGTTTCAGATGCCTCTGGAGTCGTTTCACTCCTTACAAGAAGACTGGCGGCTCGAGATCCAGCAGATGTTTGACGAGCTCAGGGCCAAAGAGAAGGTGAGGTCAATCAGAGGTCAATTATTATTCGCTTAATACTGTACGTTTTAAAGCCAGTCTTTGACAGGTTCAAGTAAGATACTGCTTATCTGAGGATGTTTACACGTTTAATGAGAGTTTTTTTATTCAAACAGAAGAGGGATTTCAACAGAAAGTCACATTTTATATTAAGGCTGAGGGGAATCTCACCACATCACTCTCTTATCATCATGTCTGTCTGAGGTGTTTCTGCAAATTACAATCACCTTAGCAACAAGCATTTTCCAAAAGAGGTGTTAGAGGATGTGCTTCTGAGCTAACAACACCTTCCTCTTCCTCTCATCCTCCTCATCATCGCCCTCTTCTCTCCTCAGGAGCTGAGGTCCTGGGAGGAGGCGTTGGCTCGAGCGGCCGAGGAGCAGAGGGAGCAGGAGGAGCAGCTCAAGAGGAGAGAGCAGGAGCTGGCGGAGAGGGAGATCGACATCGTGGAGCGAGAGCTGAACATCATCATCCACCAGATGTACCAGGAGAAACCCAGCGTGAAGAAACGAAAAGGACACTTCAAGAAGAGCAGATTGATGAAGCTGGGCCGAGACAGCAACTGTATCAGTCTGCCCTCTGGTGGGTGGAGGAGGAACGCTTTGTGTGCATCCTCAGTTATTCTCTTTTAAACACTAGATATTTTCACCATTTTATGAGAGAACATTTTAGAAAAATGGTACTCTTTGTAAAGCTCTATCCTGCAAACGTTTCATAGTTTTACCTCTCAAACAAACGACTGCAACATTATTTGACAAATTGGAAAATTATAAATTCCTTCAGTTTGTCAGCCAATTGATGAATGTACCTATACTTGTTTCAGCATCTGTTTATGTTAGTTAGTGGGGTATATATTACAGCCCGGGCAGACAAGAAGAATTCAGCAATTTACTGAAAAAGTAAATATTCATAAACCTTCTTCAGGGTCCAGGTTTAAGTCGCTATAAAGAGCAAAGGCATAATAGTGACAATCCAACAGGACTGAAAGTGGAGACAGGTGAGCTGGTGGGAAAGTCAGAGGGCATCTGATGTAGAAAGGCAGATGAAAGTGAGAGGATGACAGTGAAGTGAGAAGCCAGAGGTCATCAGGTATAGTGGAGCTCATACTCGTCTGCCAAATGAAAAGTCCTTCTCTCTTCTCGCTCACCTGCAGGCTTTGAGCATAAGATCACAGTTCAGGCGTCTCCCAGTGTGGACAAGAGGAAGACTCAGGGAAGCGAGAGCACCACCCCGCCTGCCAGTCCGGGGGTCATACCGCGGCTGAGAGCCATACGACGTGAGTGGAACCAACAAAGTCATCCTGTGGGGGAGAAAGTGAGCACAAGGTGAGAGTGTAATGTTGTCCGACTGTCTTCAGTGACGCCGAGTGACGGCAGCAAGACGTGGGGCCGCAGTGCCGTGTGCAAGAAGGAGGACCTGTCGACCAGCAAGAAGAAGGGACGCACCTGGGGCCCGAGCTCCACCCTGCAGAAGGAGCGGGTCGGTGGGGAGGACAAGTACGGGCAATTTGTTTACATCAGTTATGAATGAGTTTTACTGATGAAGCAGTGAGACCTTATGGGGTGCAAAGCATTTACTGCTTGTATTAAAACAAGATTATTTTGGGAAATGTTTCACAAATTATTCTTGGTAAATGACGACATGATAAACACGTACAGCTGTTCTACTGCAACGGTCAAGTTACATATTATTGATGGGGAGAGGATGAGTTTAGACCCTGAGAGAAAGTCAAGAACAAAATGCTAACACTGAAAGTGAACTGTTAGAATCTCGTTTTGCAGAAGGTTAGCAGCGTCTTCTAAAAGGAGGAGAAACACAATGTTTCTGCAAAGAAAAGAATTTCATCTCAAGGATCATTTTCTGTTTCAGTGGTCATAGCCGAGAGGAAACAGCCTTTTCTCATATGTTTCTGACAGAGAAACAAAAGCTTTCATTAACATGTCATTACTGTGTGTAGAGCGGCCAGAAGAAGAACAATTCTCTCTGGAAATATCTAAAATAAAATCTATGTTGGACATGAAAATCATTTTTGGGGCTTATTTCTTTCTATCTGAAGATATGTATTGCTGGTTATTGGGTTAGTTATGTTTTAGAAGGGTGTTCAGGTTGGTTGTGTGTTGACGTCCAGGTTTCTGTCTGCAGATTGAAGTCACTGGGTGAGGGATGCAAAGTTTGGTCGTCCAGTGCACCAAATCTGGGCAAGTCCCCCAAACATGCACCCATGACCGCCGGCTTCTCCAGCCTCAATGAAATGGGTGAGCCTTTACTTTTCATTGTTAGTTAGCGCCAAGAATCAATCACCTTAACGCCTCTTTTATTTCCTCTTCTCAACAGAGGAGTGCGGTGAGTTTGAGGAGTCACCAGGGTCCCTGCTGCCCTCAGAGACCGGCAGCAACGGGGCGGTGGAGGACTCGGGGCCCCTGTGGGGCAACCTGGGGCCAAACGCCTCGCCTAATGTTGGGAATACGAGCTCCTGCCAGGGGCCCGGCGGGCCGGGGACGGGGGGGAACTACCAGGACTCGCTCCGTCGCTGCAGCCAGAGGAAGAAGAGCGACATGCTACTGTTGGGTTGTGCCTCTCTGCTCGCGTCTGTTGGCCTCGGACAAGACCTGCTGCAGCTGGGGAAACTACAGGTGAGGAAACACAGACAGAACACACAGCACACCTCTCACTTACAAAACCTCAACAGACTAGCAGGTGCTGCTTTTATAGAAGACCTTGAAGGAAAGTTCCAGTCATTTTCAACCTCAGAGTTATTCTCGTGATGGATAGAAGTTACATAATCGGGAGGTTAATAGCGAGCGTTGTTTGATGATTGTACAGTCACTTCATCTTAAACTAATACAACACCTGTGGATGAAATAAAACAGGATGCACAAGCTGCCAACGTATCTGTACATCCTGTCGAGTCAGCATGGGCCGATGTCTGCGTGGACGGTTTCCAGCACTTGATTGATTTTGTGTTTTGAGGTTTTCTGTCTGTTGTCAAAGCAGACGAGGCTCTTAAGAAATAAATCATTGAGTGTACAGCGAGAGGATGAACGGAAGGGGTGATGTGGATGTAATCTCTGCTTTGAGAAAGTGATTATCAAAGAAGTAAAGTAACATGTTGATGATGTTTTTCAGCTGAATGCATTTGAGTAAGACAGCAGCTTGTTGATGTGACCTGATGTCGTTGCCAGGTGCTCCAGGATGAGCAGGACCAAAGGGAGGAGCAGCGCAAGAAGAAGGAGGGTCTCTTCCAGAGGACGGGACGATTCCGCCGCAGCACCTCTCCGCCTAGCCGAAACCTCTCGCTGTCCCTCTCCAGACATCACGACTCTACGCTCCCCTGCATGGACCCGTCTCCCTCCGTTACCCTCCTGTCTTCGTCCTCTCTGTCTGACTGCAACTCCACCAAGTCCCTCCTCCCCTCCGACCCGGACGACTACCCCCTGACCCCGGTGACGGGGCTCAAAGCGGCGGCGGCCCCGGCTCCCGCCCTCAACCCGCTCCTGGACCTGCGGGCGGAGAGCTTTAAGAAGGAGCCCAACCAGTCGCTCACTCCCACCCACGTGTCTGCAGCCATGGCCCTGAACAGAGGACACAGGCGGACCCCTTCGGAGGGGGCGATACGACCCAGAGCTCACACTCTGGGTCACCACAGGACGCCGTCAGATGGAAGCATGCCCATGCCTCCTCCCCCGGGGGCGACACACTCCACTGCTAAGAAAGGCAGGGGACAAATAGTGTAGATCATGTTTTTTACAATGCTGCAGATCAAAGCCAGTTCATTCAATACATGTTGAGACATCTTACTGTTTTATCCTGGAGGTCTCTTTAGAAATCGTATTTCTTTAACAGGAACAAACTAGACACAATGGCAGCGTTTAATAGTTAAGACACAAGTCTCTCATATGGTATTGTTATTGTTGCTGAGGACAGCTTGTTAAAGCTGGGGGAGAGTTTTCTGGAAGCCCCTCCCGCCAGGCGAGCTCAGGCATGAACATGCACTCCTTCAGGGCGCTGCAGGGGAACTAGTAATCCATCGTGATCCTGATGCGGTTATAGTGGCAATTCTATGAGAGTTTTCCTCCTGTCTTCTTTGCAATTGTGTGGGCCTGTCCGGCCCTCTGAGACGACATGCTGTGATTTGAGGCTCTAACGAGCTCCATAGCTGAAGTCTTTGGCTACGGTTAGCGGAAGGCTAAACTTTAGCAACATTTTCTCTACATCTCAGAAACGCTTTGCCGATATTATGTGTTTTATTCTTTCTTTTCCAAAATCAAAAGATATCCAGGTTACTTTCATGACGGAACATATATTTTACATTCTTCTTGTCTTACTCAGGTGCACAGGTCGCCCTGGACGTCGCCCGCATACCCGACCCCTCCGTCATCTTCCCGGCCCCCCAGCGCCGTAAAGCCCCCGCTCCACCGATCCCTGACCCGGTTCCCCTCTCCCTCATCAGCCCTCTTGAGCGACCCAAGACGCTGGAGTTTGCCCCGCGGCCTCGGCCCACCCCGGCCAAGATGAGAGCCGACCCCTGGAAGCTGGGCTCCCTCTCCCGGACCCTCAGCTCGTCGCCTGGCAGCAGCTGCGACAGCCCCCTCGGCTCGGGGGACAGCAGCGCCGGCACCGTGCGACCAAACCTGATGGACATGGACGTAGAGGGCCAGAGCTCGGACCCGACTATCCCTCTGTGTGGACAGCGGAAGCGTGCCACTCTGTGTGGACAGCAGTACTCGTAGTGGAAAACAGCCACGTCTCCTTTTCTGCATCCTGTTCCAGGACGTCAGAATGCTGACTGATGTCTGAGCCAAGCAAAGTGAACTCACTGAAGTTTGTAAAAACATCACTGAAGCCATTCCTCTGAGGTGTCCCTTTAGTGTCCATTAAGGTGTGAAACCATTACAGCAAGGCTTTCCCCGATAGTGCTCTCCACCCTGCACGACACTGAGGGTCCTAGAGGCCTTTAAAGCCTTGAAGTGTCACCACCTACCTTACCCAACACGTCTCTCTCTCCATCTTCTTAGTGCCCCGACAAGGACACACTCTCAACCTCCAAAAGCCATTCAAGTACTTAACAAGACACTTTGCTATCTTTTCATTCCGACTCGTCTGCCTGTGTTTTTGCCTGTCTGTGTAGCTGCCCACTTTCTGCTTGCTTCTCTCACTCCAAAGACAAAATGTTCATTCACATTTCACCTCAACGTTTCAGGAGTGTTTCATTCACAGAAAACAGAAGTTGGACTTTTAAAAATTCTTAATAGAGAGTTTCTTTGTTCTAATTTTGCACGCCAACTGTTCTGCCGTAGCACAAACACTTCCCTTAGACTCTGCCTTCATCCTCACGCCTGTCTGCATGGGGGTCATCGTCCTCTCCCCTCAAAGGCCCAGACAGGAAGAAGCCTTTTATCTCACAGCATTGGTGGACCGGTTATATCCTTGTCTTTTTTATTTTCTCAGTGCTGGCACCATCTCAACCGCAAACTGTTCACGAAAAGTGTTTCTATTGGTTTGGCAGACCAGGTGTGAATGTGTATATATTTACTATGTGTGGAAGAACAAAATGGGTTCATTTGTTTGCGTGATGGTGCTTCTTCAGTGTACGTTGTTTTCCGTGTGAATGGTTCTCTGAAAGACGTGCGGCGCTTCTTCAAAATGAGATCTCATCCGTTTGTCTTTGACATGTTTTACATTCCTCACTCAGTCAGTAGCTGTGTGGATCCCTCTCATGCCACTGACATGGACACTGAGGGATACTGCTACCTGATTTCAACATCAACCTCATGTTGGACCGTTTGGAAGCTTCGTATTCTCCTCTGACCGGTTGTCTTCAACGTCTGTGGCACTTTAAGAGCTTTGTCCCCTCTCACGGCTCACGGCTGGCAAATCAACTTCCATCTCCACACGGTGGGCGAAAGGTTTGTCTTGGCTGCAGGTGGTATTTTACTTGACAGTGCAAATTTCTCTTGGTGAGTGTGTGTGTGTGTGTGTGTGAGTGTGTGTGTGTGTGTGTGTGTGTGAGTGTTACTATTTGTATGGGATGATGACAATCCCGTCGGAGTGAGCCCAAACTCATTCTCCTCGTGTGGTTAAGAACACTGAGTATTTATTAAATTTATTGTTATTATTGGAAAAGATTAATTGTTATTACGATGCTCTTCCTGGGATATCTGTATATATTTGTTAATATAACAGGAAAAACCAAGGAAAAAACCTGCTTACTGAAACGTCCATGTTGTCTCCTGTCTGACATTTCTGGTTTCAATGAGGAATAAGTGTGAAACGTGAAGAATGAGAGACGAATAAAAAAACTAAGAAAGATGCTTCAGTGTCAGTGCTACATCTATGTTTTCATGTTATCCGTGATATGATCTGATGAAGGAAGTACTCAGATTCCTTAAAGAGAAGTCGCAATGCAAGCTTGTTAAAACACTGAAGTCAGAGTACAGAAGCGTTGGCTCAGCGCCAACAGAAAGGTCCTTGTTATATTGTGAATACTAATGCTCAGTGTCTCAGTATTTTACAGTTGTAGCTGAATCTGAGGGGTCGTGAGATGATTTTACGTTTCTCTAATATGTAATGCCATTTCTTTTCTTTGAGCCATAAACATTTATTTAAATGAAACTATGAGATCCTCTCTGCTAACAACTCTCAGACATCTGAAACAGACCTGGCCTCACTACTTTAGAGTTTACTTGAATCAATAAGTTATTACGTTATTTAATGTAAAATCTTTATCTTAAAAAGAACCGGTGACATACAAGTAAAATATTAAACACATTATAGAAATATAGTGGAGTAAGAAGTACAATATTTCCCTCTGAAATGTTGTGTACAGAAGAACTATAAAGTAGCATCAAAGGTAAATATAGGTCAATATGGTTTGGGTGTTACCTGCACCAGAAACAAAGGCAACTGCAGTAACAGACACGTTCCTCTAGGTGTCACCACTGTGGCCTATGATGTCATTTCCCAGTCTGCTGTTATTCATTCCTATAGTTGCTCTCTGACTCTGCAGTTACCATGAAAGGCTATTGAAGGTCTCACCACCGATTTTAAGATTTCATTTGAGATGTGGAAATAAATCTTCTAAATGTGATATTTCACACTGACGTGACACCATTGTTAAAGATGCATCCACTGCACATGCAGTGTGTACAGATGAAGCAAACACACACTCACACACTCCACAGTTGTGTCTGTCAGTGTGACCGCCAATCAACCACCCTTTCAGACGCCAGCAGTTACCTAGCAACCCCTCTTCACTTCCATGGTGATGCTATGAAAAGCCACAACAAAGAAAAACGCTGGAAAAGGGACGATGGGCCTGGAAATTAAGTGAGGAAGAGAAAGAGAGAGATGAATAGAGAGAGAGGGAGAGTGTTAAAGAGCCAACAAAAAAAGGAGTCAGCAGGCTGAGTGTCGCCTGCTGACTCCTCACACACACACACACACACACACACACACACACACACACACACACACACACACACACACTCTCTCTCTCTCTCTCTCTCTGTCTGCCCTAACAGCAGAGACTCTCACATGTTTATCACCTTCTCCATCTTCCCCTTTTCAAGGTTTTCCTCCATACTTTCTGTTGTCTTTCCCTTTGTTTCCGGGCGCCAACGCGTCGTATTCTGAACATGAAAGGATTCAGTGTTGGTGTCACTTCAGAGGATGAGCTGAGATGACAGAGGAGAGACCGTTCTGTGTTCAAGTTTTAAGTGAACCACTAACCAGATTGCCTGCCAGTTGGTGTGTCCTCAGATCCGCAGACTCTCTTTGTCTAAACTAAATCTTTAAAGCACGAGTGACACTTTATTCTGAAGGGATCTGTGTGATGAAACTGAAGAAGAATAAAGTGTAGGATGTCAACTTACAGACACTATACTCCAACCAGAGTTGTGGAGTTTGAAAGACGTCAGTGTTCAATGTAGGATGTTCCATTGGGACCATCTAGTATACTGACTAAGGCACAATAATTCCTTAAAGTGCTCTGAAAAAAATGAACGTCTACAATTCCATGACACTGAGCAACTTGAATCTGTGATGAAGATCTTGTGAGATGATACGACTTTAGAAAGCTCCTCCTGGCTCACAAGCTGTTTTCAACTGCTGACAAATTAGAGGAATGTCCCTTTAAAATAGAAATATGAGTCTACTAGTACGCCTACTATAGGAGGAGCCAGACACAGAGGTCTATAGGATCCCTTCTTTCTGACTCCACACCTCCAGATTCATTTCCTAACTTGTGGACTCAACAGGCGACTTATAAGACTTTAACACATCTGCAGTACCTGTAAACAAACATTGTTTTACAACAACAAAAACAACAACATCATTATTCCTCTTTGTTTTAAACTTTATTCATAATCTTCATTTACCAGTCAATAGTGCATTCCAAGGCTAGCCGACCAGTAAAACCAGTGATGGAGGCCTGTGATGTTTGGATGTCGAATGGGAAAAGGGACAAAAACCACGTCCTAGCTTTGCCGTCCCCAGCTTCATGTCCTTCTGTTTCCTCCATGTCCACAGAACCGACAGGATGAGATCTGAGGCTTTGAGGAGCTCTGCTCTGCTCCCACTTCCTCAGCGTTACCGTGTCGCTGAGCAGGAACAGACGGGTCAAAGGTCAGCGCACAAACTCTGAGCCGGTTCTGGATCCCTTGACGGAAAGTTAACAGAAATCCCAACGGTCACAAAGCAGCTCTGTGGAGGAGCTTTAAACTCTCTTTTCCTCTGATAAAGTCATTCAGTAAAGTAAAGCTCTTCACAACCATAAAACTTTCCATTTTTGTAATTTTTTTTGTACATTTGTTTCATATATTCACGAAAACTACTCTGACATTTGACAAACATTTACCTCAAATGACATCAAAGCAAAAATAATGCAGCCAGTTTGACTATTCCGTCTCTTTTGTGCTTTTTTGTTTTCAAAGCTACACTGACGCAGAGATGGTGTCTATCTCTATTTGCACAGATTACGCTCACAATAACAGCCTCGGCGTCAGCCCGGTAATCAAGAACTGATCGGCCGGAAATGAACTTCTTTTATGTGAAGCGAGTCGTCCCTAGACGGCCGTAGTACACTTTGAGCTAGAGGACGTAGCACAGGCAGACAATTACAAGATGGTGGACTGGTGCCATGGAGACAGGACCATGGGAGGAGACCGGCCCCGAGGGGCCCCCGAGTGAGGACTAGGCCAGGCAGCCATGGAGGCCTGCAGGTGCCATTTCTTCGCTGTTGTTTGCTGCTTGATTTCCTCTGGGATACCAAAGCATCAACCCCAGAGCTGGGTGATCAAATGCTTTTGACTCGATGTGTGTGGAAATTACATTTTGTCTTATTTATAATAATATGTGCTTTACACCAGTGGATTGTTCTCTGAGAAATTAGTGACATCGAATGAATTTAATTCAGCATGAACAGTAAGATAATGTGAAGGAGTAGTTCGACATTTTGGGAATTCATTTCACTTTTTGTACAGATTACACAAAAAATAGAACTTGTCACTGAGTGAGCCTTAGAGGTGCTGGGAGGCGGAGGACAGAGCCAGGCTAGCTGTGCCCCCTGTTTCCAGTCTTTGTGCTAAGCTAAGCTAACCTGCTGCTGCTGCTGCAGCTTTATATTAACGTATTTCCCAAAATGTCAAACTTTTCCTTTAAGAAAACGTTGTTGAAAAACAATATATGTAATCTATGAATTTATATTGAGATACATCTCATATCATGTACACTATATGGCTAATAAAGCTACGTGGACACCTCTGGCCACACAGTTTAATCTCCTTTTGGCTTTGCCTGCTTAGTTCCCATTAAGGGAAATCATAATGCTGCAACAAACACATGTGCATTTCCTGCTTTGAGAATTGTCTGCTGTGAAATAGTCTAGTTGTGTCTGAAATCTCTATTTAGTGCACTATATTTACTGTCTGAAATGTATGCACTTTATAGTGTCTCAGAACAGTGACGGTTGTCATGTTAGCAGATTAATACCTGAAGTTTGTGTAAATATATATATGATTTGAATGCTCAGATGGCCACATACAATTAGCCATATGACGCATGATGCCATAAACGTTCCTGCTGCCATAGTGACTTGGAGCTGCAGCTGCTCTACTGGGGATGATGATGATGATGATGATGATGATGATGATGATGATGATGGTGGCCTACTTCTCCCTCCACTGGAGCCCCTCTGTATCATGCGGTCCCCTCAACACATGGTGCCGAGTCCCATTGACACACTTAAGTCCCTATTTACCTCCAAGCAGGTCACTGAAACTATTGGGAGGATACATCTGTTACCGCATCTTTCTTTGATTTCCTCGCTCACATCTTTTTAAATATCCTACGCTGTGGAATTACCTCTTTTACAAAGGCAGAAGGTGACCCTGATTTATTAAAGATCTCTGTTTTTCAAGATGTATTTGATACCTATTGTGATCACAGTCTGCTGCCACCTTCTGTGTTTGTAAAGGGCAGAATGGATCACATAGAGGGATGAGCAGTGTGGCAGCATGCCATGACAGAAGCAATAGAGCAGATCCCTATGCACACGTCTGAAGAAACTCTCTGGAGCCGTACATTACATGCAGGAGCTGGAAAGAGGAAACTGGGCTTCATGGCGTCAGAGAGAAGGGGAATTCAGGTCATGCTTTCACAAATCGTCAATCCAACATTCTGCAGGACAGCGCAGGCAGATGTAAGCCTGTGGTAAAGCCATCATAACAGCAATATTTGCATTAGCAATAATTCAGCTTCACAAGTCACAAGAGAAGCAAATAAGGTATGTATGGTTTGACAGCTAGCCATGATATCCACAATGTGTCAGTCAGTGTGTGGAACCATTTCAAACACAGGTAGGTGTTTTATCCATCAACAAACCAGAGGAGGAAGAAACCTCAAATGGCACACTCTTGATGAAGTGCACTAAAGCTGAGTGCTCCAAGATGGCAATCTAGACCGCCAGGACAGATGTGTGTGTGTGTGTGTGTGTGTGTGTGTGATTGTTTTCCCTGCACTAACGCTGCCCAGAGTCTCCTCGGTGTGTTATCGATGTCTGGGAAGCTTCAGCATTAGCGATAAAAGGTTGGACCTCTGTTTAGAAATGTTAAAGTGTTTGTCGCTGTGAAACTTTAAAGTGGATTTCCATCTTGCCAACGACGGTTGATGGAACTCCGATCCCATTGGCTATTTTCCATTGTGACATCATTAACGGGAGAACAGAGAGGGCTGTGGGGGGAGGGGCTTCCACGATCTCAACGGCGACACATAACAAAAGATTCTACATAAGTACACCTGATGACACGAGAACCTCTGGAGACACTGAACACTGAAAGCAAATGAAGACCCTAGTAACGGTTTACAAACACTTGAATTAGCCCTTGAATTTAAAGAACAAAAACAGTCCAGAAACTGAGTTACATGGCATCCAGGAGAGAACGGTGACAGTAGAGCGATGGAGCACAGAGGCAGGCGGCTCTCTACTCCATGAAAGGTTGCTCGTGCTCGTCTGTCCCATCCTGAGGGAGGCCTGGTGGGGTAGGGCGTACAATCAGATTAGGCTATGGTCTTGATATGTGTCCCACACCCCTCGCTCTCCCCTGCTCGTGTCCACACACACTCGAGCTTCCCGGCCCCGATATTCTCCTCAAGAGTTCGAAAAAAGACGAAGAGAAGGCAGAGAGAAAGAGAGAGAGCAAGAGAGCAGAAACTAAATGCATTTTTTGTCTTAAAAACATTTACTAAATCACGCAAATGTCCATTATTCATATGTAAGTTTTGAAGCTCCTTTTTCCACCACGATGAGTATAATACAGTTTTTTTTGTTGTTTTTTGTTTGCTGGACTGTCTGCGTCTAGGAGAGGAACCACAGCACCTGAGGGAGAGAAGAGGGAGAGAAGAGGGAGAGAAGGAAAAGGAGTCGGGTTGCAGACAGAGCTTGATATGTCTCCCGTTTTTATCCATCACTGGCGGTGACTGGGTCTTCTGCCTGTGGGCTGTCAGGAGTCGATAGAGGACGGAAGAGGGAGGTTGATGGGGTCAGGCGGGGGAAAGGCGGAGGGTTAGCCCTGCGTCTCTTTGCCGCTCTCTCGTTCCCGCTGACCACTCTTGCTCATCTTCATCTCCGTCAGCTGGATGTACCGCAGCACGTTGGTGTCTGAGAGAGAGAACATGTAGATGAGAGGCGGGAAGGTCGAAGGCTTCAGTACGTTGGATTTGTTAAAGCAGTTACACTTTGGCTTCTTTGACCTCCGAAAAATTAAAAGGACAGCGACGACCTTGGCGATGACAGAGCTCAGAGGTGGACAGAAGTAAAATGTCCTCCACTGACATTTCAGGAAATATCTAATAAAGAGTTATACGTTTTGATTTGGGCCAACCACCAATGGCACACGACTAAACATGTGGAGAGAAGACTTCTAGAGCAAATATGGATGTAAACATCTTTTTATAAGGATGGGAAAGAATTCAATATGTCTGTTAGGTCTCGAGGATACACACAATGGGGACAAATCGTAAAGCTTGTATCTATGTTTAATTTAGTTTGCCTCAAATTTAAAACAAAAGTATCAGCCAATAAAATATAAATTATTATATGACTTTTTTTATTGGATAAAAATCAACTCCCCTCATGTTAGCAAACCCTGTTAATTCACAAAACAATCAGTCAATAACAATATGAAGGACATGACCTCATTGTCTTCAAAGGGTCCACAAAGCCTGTTTACAGGTAATAGACACTATCACCTCTTGTTGTGTGTGACTGAACACTCACCTGTGGGTTCGCGGTTCTTGGCGTCACGCAGGTAGCGCAGAGCACAGTCGTAGTCCCCCAGGTGGTAGAAGGCGATGCCGGCTCGGTACATGGCCTTGAAGTGGTCTCTCTGGTGGTTCAGCACCTTCAGACAGTAGTCCTTCACCCTCTCATAGTTCACCAGCTCTGACTGCAACAGACACGCTGCAGGAAGGAAGAGCTAGTTAGTGTTTGTCAGTTAAATAATGATTCATTTAAAGCAGTTGCCTGGAGTCTCAGTCGACCATTATGTATGTGAAACAGAGACGGGGATATTTTGCTGACATCTCTGTGCCTTTCAATAGAGCCAGAGGGAAATTTGGCCTCCACAGTTCTTCCTGAGGATGGCAGTGACTATAGTGACTATAAATAGCTAAATACTAAATGTCTCCTGGCAAAGAGAAGACACAAAGTTGTGCAAGCATTTTGAGCCCTGGGGCAGCAGAGCAATGTCTCTAATGCTGCTGTTGAGCTCGACCTGCAAACAACTATTTCATCTCCAGAATGATGGATTGAATACTGCGAATACTGACTTAGCAGATATGTTGTACGCAGCGAGGGCAGCAGAAGAGACGAGGAAAAGAAGGGCAGGATGCAGATACAGCGGAAATCCTTCGGGATGAGATGAGAGCGAACCTTGAACCGACGGTCCCGCCATGAACTGCAATGTGGAATACAATAGGCCTTGTTTCCAGTGTAGCTGAGAGCCGCTTAGATCGTCATAACCTCATTAGTGAAGACACACACACACACACACACACACACACACACACACACACACACACACACACACACACACACACACACACACACCTTTTAGTCCACCAAAGCTTTTAAATGCCTGCTGATGGCTCAGATATCACTTTGGCCTCCGGTGATCACTTGAGGTTTTGTTTCCACTCTCCTTGTTCGTTTTTCTTTTACGTCTTAATCTATCTGATGATACATCAAAAAATAAATGTCCTTTACCCCTCCTTGTACAACCATTGTCATGTCTGACTTCTCTTTAACCTTCCCTCGCTCCCTCCTCCCTCTTCCCCCGAGTCTGCCCTTGACACACAGGCTGCTCTGTGAAGAACACGAGTCAGGCACTATCAGCTGAGCGGCAGGGCGAGGGCATGGCTGCAGCCGGAGAGGGGAGAGGAGTTCATATGAAGAGGATAAAGGAAGAGGTGGGAGACTCCAGGGTGAGGAGCATGGCTGCAGCCGGAGAGGGAGAGGAGTTCATATGAGGAGGCTCAAGGAAAGAGGTGGGAGACTCCAGGGTGAGGAGCATGGCTGCAGCCGGAGAGGGAGAGGAGTTCATATGAGGAGGCTCAAGGAAAGAGGTGGGAGACTCCAGGGTGAGGAGCATGGCTGCAGCCGGAGAGGGAGAGGAGTTCATATGAGGAGGCTCAAGGAAAGAGGTGGGAGACTCCAGGGTGAGGAGCATGGCTGCAGCCGGAGAGGGGAGAGGAGTTCATATGAGGAGGATAAAGGAAGAGGTGGGAGACTCCAGGGTGAGGAGCATGGCTGCAGCCGGAGAGGGAGAGGAGTTCATATGAGGAGGCTCAAGGAAAGAGGTGGGAGACTCCAGGGTGAGGAGCATGGCTGCAGCCGGAGAGGGGAGAGGAGTTCATATGAGGAGGATCAAGGAAAGAGGTGGGAGACTCCAGGGTGAGGAGCATGGAAGAGTGTGTGGTCCTCTAGTCCAGGGGTGTCAAACTCATTTTAGTGAAGGGGCCGCATGCTGCCCAGTTTGACCTCAAGTGGGCCGGACCAGTAAAATCACAGCACAATAACGCACACATAATGACAATATTTCTCTATGTGTAAATCATTGGTGAAGGTTTTTGGATGATAAACTCTGTTTTAAGGTCTTTCTTCAATAAACTAGAAACATAAAGACCAACAATGCAGACATCAGCCCACTGTTTACCTGCCTGGGCTCCTCTGCAGATTCCCTCGCAGTTGGGCAATATCTTCAGTAAAGTCAATTCTGTGATCAATTGCCTCTGTGGCTCAATGGTTACCATGCACGTCTTATAATCAGAGGATCAGTGGTTTGAATCTCAACTGAGGTAGTTCTTCTTTTTTTTTTCAATAATTTTTTTTTTCAAATTTGAACCATTATCCCGCGGGCCGGTCTGGACCCCCTGGCGGGCCGGATCCGGCCCGCGGGCCGTATGTTTGAGACCCCTGCTCTAGTCTATTTGAACTTATCCAGACACAGCTGATATCATTTTTTTAAATGACAGATGCCGATAAAAACAAGCTAGCCAATAAAACAATGACTTTTTCGCTCGTCAATGTCAGAATTCTGTTCATATCATTACACAAAAATATGGATATTGATTGATTGATCCATTTGGTATCGCAAAAAACAGTTTCTTCTGACAAACAAAGGAAAGACTAAGAAAAGGAAGATAAAGAGAACATCTGGGGATGGAAGCAGTTGAACTTGTGATGATGAGTAACTTACAAAAGAGAGATATTCATACGTTTAGAGAACCATTCATTATACTTTATATAGCATAGTATACGTTATACTATGACATTATCACAACATGTATTCGTCGTGAAAGGAAGACTATAAAACCTGACCATATATTCTGTTACCTTAAAAGCTTTGGTGGAATGCATTGAACGTAAACATTTGTGCCAGTCTTGGTGTGAAAGCAAAAAATAGTCATAAAATAATTTGCGTTTTGTTTTTCCATGTGTATTGGCCTTAAATACAGAATACAAATGGAAAGATATGATCCATTTCATTCTTCACAGCAGACATTTTGACGTCATCGTAAGAAAACCTCAGGTGTTAGTTAGCAAAACACAACATATGCTGGTAATGAATGATTATGATCATCTTAGATGGTGTTGTTCTTCATTAACTGACAGAGGATTGAAAGACACCTGCAGGCACAACATCAGGATCGTGTTGTGCTCCATGACATGTGTAAACATAGTTGGCATGACAGTGAGTCAGCATGCACAACACCAGGACCTGGAATCAAAGCCGCTAAATGGAATGCGGCCTTCATTCAGTTTAAAGGTTGACACCGTTTCCTACACGGTGGCATGTCTCCAGTGAAAAAGGTATATTACCAAAGGATGGCATCATATTCTCCACAATCCCACAAACATGTCAGACCCTGACTAAAATAATTCATCATCTTCTCTACATATTTCCTCCTCAACATTTAGTTTGCTTTCACACTGACTAATACATAGGATTGTTTCCTCCTATTAAGCCCTTTGACTTAGTCAGTGTTAAACATGCAATAATACCATCATTATTAGATGGATATGAACACACGCCCTCATAGAAAAAAGAATAAAAGCAAATCCCACCATCCTGTTATTTCAGTTGGGCTCATGACTCAGAGCAGCAAGGTCGAAGCTGCTTCCCGTCTTCAGTGATTACAAGTCAGCCCAGTACAGTGGGAATCGCCTCACATGGCCTCCAGCTCTCCTGCACACCTGTCTACAGACTCCACTCCTGTTTCTATAACCGGCTACGACATGACTACTCTCATCCCTCCGTCCATCACCGCCCTGCAGAAGTGGACGGCTTTCAGAGGATTCAGTTACAGTCCATAATGGCCTAATGGCTGACGCAGTTAGAGAGAGTCCACTGGCACTCACACACGGGGCATTTAATACACACACGCTACAGTGTAAGCAGCAGACACACACACACACACACACACACACACACACACACACACACACACACACACACACACACACACACACACACACACACATGACTGCAAACGATCAAGTGGGTCCTGGATATAATATATGACGACACAACCACACACACACAAGTGACTTTAAATGTTTGATGCAAACAACGGCTAAAAAGATGACTGTACAGATACACACACACACACACACACACACACACACACACACACACACACACACACACACACAGTGTGCACAATTGATGATTGGCCGGCCGCACCCTTGCCCATTAGGCAGATGGATGCGTGCCAGAGGAAATGTAGAGTGCGGTGAGGTGCATTAAGGGTGAGATGATGACAGGACCATCGGAGGCTGGGCAGGGACACGGGGAGACAAAGGTCCCATAAAAAGCAGGAGAACAATATCACTGGAGCCAAGGAGTCCACAGAGAAATGTGACTGTATTACCAGATCGTTCTAAATTAATTTGATATATTTTCAGGATTTACGCAGGAAGTTGTTTGTGGAAAGTTGTTTGGAGTAAGACAGAGGGAGTATTATTTTCCATCAGGTAGTTATCAGTAGAAAAATAAAGACACTGATTTGGTGAAACCGTTTTATGATATCCGACCGCACTATTTTAGAAATAGTTGTAATGGACTCACCTCCTCACTGCTGTGTGTGGAGGTCTGTGTACTCTGCAGCCTCCTGATGCAGAACAACCAGTCGATTTAATTAAGGTAGACACTCTGACGCAGCGCTTCTCCACTGCGGATTTATCAACATATCAGTTCTCCAGTAAAGCCGGGCCTTGCTCTTACAACCCACCTTGAATAAAGCTATGATGGAAAAACAAATAAAACATAACGAAAGCTGCAGCTCCTATGAGTCAACAAATACATTAAACAAGCCTGTGTTCTTTATATCATCTAATTGAGAATTTATCGGATAAACTGAAACATTTGAACTGAAATGTATAATTAGGCAGACACAAATAATCCTGTGGACCAGGGCCTATAGTGAAAATAGAGAAAAACAACCTTTTCAGAGTCATTAATCGAGAAAATAATTGTTAGTTGCCAACCTAGAAACAAGCCAAAAAGGCTGGGAACCAAAAAGTCCTTCACAGTCATGCTGCTCAAGGATCACGAGATCAGAGAGGAGGAACAATGAGGTGTGGCTGTATACAGGAAATCAGACGAGAGACACATTGAGTGTCTTTCTGTTGCTGAGGAACTTCTGCCTCCCTGCCAGATTCAAGGAGAGGCAAGAAATAGACGAAACTATTAAAGGAAATGAAGGAAATAAATGGAACAGAAAACTGCATTTGAACGTCTAAACCCAGAAAAAGCCGACAGGTGCAGAGCAGCTGTCGGCTCAAGTGCGAGGCTGGGAATAAGAGGTGTGGTGAGTGGGCGTGGTTAACACATGCTCAGAAACCCCACTGGTTTGCCTCCAGCATCATGTTGGAAAAAACAGATCCTGCATTCGCTTTCATTTAGTTGACAGAGCGCCAATGCCCGGAGGAAAGAGAGAGAGAGAGAGAGAGGAAGCTGAAATAAGACAAGAGAGACAGAGATAGAGACGGCACTGACAAAACAACATCCAGACACAGCCGAGGGGAAATAATGACATGATTTCTGTATGAAAGGTGCAGAGGACAAGAGGAGGGAGACAAAGAGCCGTTTTAAGTCCCTTCTCGTTCTCTACATCACCTCATCTTTCCTCTGAACCCCCCTCTCCTCCCCCTTCTTCTCCCCTCTCCATCACACCAGGCGTGACACCGCGATCCGGCTAATTTAAGGCAAGTCGTGGCTCTGCTGATTAGTCTGCTGTCCATCACCTTGTAATTAGTTCTGCTGGAGGATAATGGCCGATGAGAGACCCATCACTCTCACGCAGACACACAGCCCTCCATCCTCACACTCGTCCTTCACGCTCCATTTCCACCTCCTCCTCACCGGTCACCATCTCTCCTTTACAAATGACCGAGCCCTGCAACAGATGTATTTACAGCCACGAATGAACCGTGCACAGTCATCGCCTCACAGAAACAATCTCCAAGCAAAATCTGATCCAGCACACTGACGTCACAGTTCTCTACCGGCCCACTAAGAATAGCTCCGAAACCTTTTGTGAAGGCCTTCCGGTTATTGATCACCAGGGTCTGCTTTGACATGACTCAGCATTCACCCCAGCTTCACCAGCATCCCCTGACAGGTCATCTCTGTCAGGCCAAAATAGTAGATTTTGTTTATATTAAAAGAATCATTATTTCAAGAATTATTTTAGATTGGCCACTGAACATCATTGGAGGAGTGGGATAATTAACAGGAGGGTCTGCTATCATCTATTTCCTCGACTTTCACACAAACACGTAGCTTGCATTTGTATCTCACATTGTTTATTGGCTTGTTTTTGTAGGACATCTGAGTGTATATATTATTGTCAAACAAAAGAAATCGCCGGCGCCTGTGGATCAACAACACAGGTTAAAACAACTGTTCTATAGTTGGGGCAGCAGCAAACATTGTGAAACACAGTAGTTACTCTAATCTTTCTTTCTTCCCTTGCACCTTCTCCTCTTATCTACTTGTGTCTCAACTATGAGAAGTTACTGCTTTTCATTTCATGTCAACAGCTGTTTTTACCCAATGCTGTTTAAAGGAAGCAGTCCCTCCCACAATGCAGCAGCTTAGTGTTTCTAGTATCGTTGATATCATGAAATAGGCTCTTTTCCTCAGAGAAAATATGCATAAAGATGCTGTGATCTCTGGTGAGTGGGAGCAGACCACAGCTGAGTTCTGATGATCGTGTCGTTCACAGCAGAGGATCAAAGACGACACCACTGGTGCAGATGTGTGGGAGCAGGAACCCTCTCCATCCACGCAGAGGGAGAAGTTGTGGTCGGATGAGTTTAGTGATGATGAGGATTTCAATGTGTCGCCGTTGCAGATGTAGAGCTGCGTGTCGTCGGCGTAGCGGTGGAAATGGAGACATTGGTGCCGTACGATGTTGCCAAGGGCAAGCAAGTCATGTCACGTATACTGTACTATATATCTGATCGATAACAGGTTAGCCTAGCTTATGCTGCGTTCATGTCATTTCATTCAGACCGTAACAAGGGAGTCAGATAAAAACACGTCAGCCTCTATGTTGTGGGAGACGATAAATTCCCGATATTCTCCCACTTGTTGAAAAGAACTGCCAGCAAACCAGAACAATGGTCACCATTATAATAGCCGAGCAGCGAGCTAGCTTCTGTCCAAAGCCTTACAATAAGTGAGCTTTAGAGGTGCTGGAGGACCGTTTGTGTATCCAGTAACATGTCAAGGAGAGTAGTCTCACTCCATCATGCTTCACCACCGTCTACCTGGCTCCATCAAACACACTCCTAAAATAGTTGCTGACTCAGGATTAATGCTCATCTACTTAAATATGTATACAAGTGAGGAAGCTATCTTCTCTATGACTTCCCAACAGATGAAAGCATGTAATGCTCTCCTTTGCACATCGCAGTTTCCAGAACTTAAGCCAAGCAATGCATTGTCTGTACTGTAACCCCGGTACTCAGTGGACCACTGAAAGAAAATGAAGAGCAGCTCATGTAGCCGTGACTTTATTTAACTCATTACAACATTAGTTTTTCATCTTCGCTGCAGGCCAAAGGAAGATCCAGAACCTTCTATATTACTTTATGCATTACAATAGCAGATTAGTGCAGTTTAATAAAGATTAGAAGAGACTTTTATTGAGGTTATGTCTGTAGTTGAACATCATTTTGTTGTGGCCCTGAGCTTGGCCAGTATCTGATTGGTGATGTCATATGTGGACACTGGGCAGACTCTTGTCTTCAGCTCAGCAGATCTTTGGTCGAGCAGCTTCTCCCCACTCTGAACACGAGTCAAACATTGTCACGTGAAATGAAGGCTGTGCTTGTTAATATTGATCCATTTCTTTGGATAATACGCACAATAGCTGTAAAGAAGCATGCCGTCTGCATTAGACTGCTATAAGATAGACGGGGGAGTCTTTGGAAAGGTCAACAGAGACAACTGACAAATGTTGTGGCTCAGAATCCCATGGAGTAAAGCTTTTTCACTGAGTACCTGAAGTAAATTAACGGCTAAAGCATGAGCTTTCATAATTTCGCCAAAAGATACAACCACGTGTTGGCAGGCTGCTTTCAGTCAGAGCTTACTCCCACACTGTATTTACACATCCAGCGGACACATAGCAACAGACACGTTTCTGTCCACCTGAAGGTGCAAGTCCAATAGTTTTCTTTTGTTTCTGTCTCTGCATGTTCTGAGGGAAATATAAATGCTGCACTATGTTCACCGGCTATGACTGTCTGCTGTTTGGGGCTGGAAAGGTAGCGCCCAAAGCTACGCTGAGAAGAGCGCTGAGAGTGCACCAACACAGTAAGTGTGTTTCCATACACTAGTTTTCAGTCACGAAAGAAATTCAAAAATAAAATAAATTGAAATATCACAAAGAGACATTTCAGGGAGGACAGTTGATGCATCTATAAAAACAAAATGCATGAACGTCATTGGCAGACAAAAACATCAGATATGTGGAGCGATGATATTACATCAATATATAAAACAAACAAATACAGTAAGTACTAAAGTCCTAAACGAATAATAACTCTGCATAAAAGGGAGGGAGACATACAATTCAAATTTTCTGGAAATTCGGTTAAAGTTTGAGCAACATTTGGATGGAAGTCGATGGACCTTAACAAGCTCTTTAGAGCTGCAGGGTTGGGCGACAAGTATCTGTCGGTTCATCACCACAAACCCTTTCATCCATTGTAAATAAACAATTATATAATAGCATTTTTTTATTTAACATTTGAACTCAATCTTTTTTTTCTTTGACAGTAGTGGCGTGAAAGTGCTAAATCGCTCCACTGAGAATTACCCTTGAGCCTGATTATTATAGCAACTTTACATTTCACTGTCATCACAAACGTCAGCCCTTACAGTGCACGTGACTCACACACTGACCAGCATGGAGCGCTTTAGATAAATATAAAGAGCCGGTTGGTTTACTCTGCACTGTCGATAGATGTGCACAAATAGAGAATTCTAATTACTGAAGGCTTACAGCGGATACATATATATTTCTCTCTCTCTCTCTCTCTCTCTCTGATGCCATGACTTTTAACTGCGGACTAAAAAAGGTTTGACAGACACTTTCAATTTATTCATTACTTCACACAACTGTCAGTCCATATCAGAATATAATTACAGTCTAAAAGTCTAAATCACACACACACACACACACACACACACACACACACACACACACACACACACACACACACACACACACACACACACATCACAAACACATGTACGTTGTCAAATACATGAGATAAATGTAATTCTGGTATGTAAATGTGCAACCAGAGCACATGATCATTGTTGACACTAACCCCAGTAAACGTGCCTTAAAGACTCTTTATTGCTGACAGCCTGTACAGCAAGAACATTTTCCTACAACACTGAAAGACATCTGAACCACCAAATTATTTATCAGACATCCTGCAGCTCAAAAGAATCAGGTTTGCTCTGACATCTTCAGTGAAATGTCTTGAATATATTGTCATGAAATGACCTCTTTTCCTCTGGTGCTAAAATCTGTTTTCATGTTTCATGTTCAGACATTCAAGTTCCCCCACAGAACAAATTGTAATATATCTTATGATCCCTAAACTTTTCATGTGCATCATATTATATCAATTATTATTATTATTATGTCAATATATATATATATATATATATATATTTGTATGATCAATATAAGCTTAATGACTGCTGATGGAGGTGCTTTGTTTGGCGCTAATGTTAGCATGCTAACACCAGGACGTGAACATGGTTAACATTATTCTGCATGTCAGCATGTACTTCTCTATCGATCAGCTGTTTGTGTTGTTGTCACTGTGTTATGCTGTTTTCTGATGTACTGACTTTATTTCACTGAGAATTGAAGCGTTGACCATCTTTGTGAGCACTTGCAAAGCTCCAATTAAAAAGTGCTAAAGAGATGTCCTCTTTCTCTGCCTCCGATCCTCGCCTGCCCCTCTTCCCTTCCTCTTGGCAGATGACTGCATCTTATTTACTCTTGTGACAGGAGTCATCTGGGCCTGTCAGGGCTCTGATATCAATCATGTTGGTCTGGATTGGATTTCTCAGCCATCTCAAAATAAAACATTCATATGAATGCAGCTCTAACCCCTCCTCCACTTAGAGGTCATGGAGGCCAGCATGGTCCTCCTCTCCTTCCCTACTTGTCAGTCTCCTGAACAAGTAGGGAATCTCTGTCTATAATCCCATCATGTTTAAGACTTCTGTCCAGTTTCCCTCCCTGCCCCATTTCAGTCTCTGTATCTTTACGGCCTTCCCCCTTCCCCCGTCCTCCAACTGTGTGAGGTGATGGTAGGGTTGGCACAGAGAGAACAGTACAGTGAGCGGTACAGTAGAAGGAGTGCCAGTCGGACCCGACAGCAATGCCACGCCATCTGCAGCCCTGGCACACGACGGCTCTCTGCCCCATCCAATGACAGGCGTCCACGCACAGAGAGAGAATACTCCAAGCAACCCTCCCCTGTCCCCTCTCAACCTCGCACCACTTTTCTTCCTCCTACGAGCGCGTCACATCGTGCGCTTCTTCTCTCCGTGTCTTCTGCGTCTACCAACCGATCCTTCAGCCCTGCTTCTCCTCATCTTAACCCCTCCGTCTCACACGTCTTCTCTTCTCTCACTTTCATCTCCGGCCTTTATCTCCCTCACTCCACCACGTCCCTGGTGACAGAGCTGGCAGGAGATGAAAGGGAGGAGTTTTCTATTCTGTTCTTCTTTTGTAGACAAGCCTTGAATGCTCACTAGCGGTGGGTTGAGAATGGACCCGTCTGTGGGGTTACACATCACTGGCATTATAATTAAAACAACCCCCCATCTGAATTAAGGCTGTTTTAAAGGCTGTTGAGGAAGTGCATTACAGCTCTACGGCTGGGGATGCCACTAACCGACACATTACATCTTTAGTATAAGGCCTGTAATTGCATGTCATGGTTCAGAAGTTCATTGATGGCCCTGAGACTCTGAATACAGGACACATGGTGGGAAAGACTTTAACAGCTGGTACTCACGTGATTTGTAATCACCTGACGGTTGATTCATGTGTCTTTGCATTTGCACCTGCTGTTAAAATGTATGAAATCTGCTGGCTCATCATCACGGCGAGCAGAGACACCGTGAGCCGCTGCAGCTCAACGAAAAGGTGGCTGCTGTTACGAAACAAACCGCTTCACTCATTCCCTCCTGTTGGGTCTCTCCTAGGCTGTGACTTATGACTCATTCACAGTCAGGAGGAACAAAGGGAGATTACAGAGATCAGAGCGAGCGGGAGCTAATGAAAAGTCAGAGCGATCACCGCTCTCACAACAGGATCGCACCAACCTGCTTTCATCTTCCTCACATTTTCAAATGCACATTTGAAGCTCTGCAGGGGACACAGACTTGGCCAGCAAATAGGACGTCCATCATCTTTATGTGCGGCAGAATCGGATAACATACTGTCAGTGTTTATTTCTGTTGTTCTTCTCTTTAGACATTCACTCCTCCATAAAATGTTAAAAACAAATCTAAATTTGTCTTTTGCCAGCGTCTTACCTATAACAATCATCTTGTTTATTCCTTAAGTATTTCCTGCTTTTGAAAACATTTTGTCTCTGCTTTTCTCTGATCCTTTTTATAAAGATATTTAATAAATCGTATGTGTTGCATCAGTGAAATGTAAGTCAGTCCGCATTCAGCAGCTGAGAAACAAACATCACAGATTCCTTAAGCCAAAGGTGATCGCTTGTTTTGTCACAAACTTTAACATATTCAGTCTGCTCACATCCTCACAGCTGAGACACTACAACCAGAGAATATTTGTCCTTTTGTATTAAACTTATTACTTATATGATCATAGACATATTTCTGTTGAGCAGATAAATAGATCAGACAAATATGTTCAGCTATATCAAAAGCCAAAGTAATTAATACAGAAAATGGCTACTGTTAGTATTCAAATTAAACATAATATTACAGGACTATTAGAAATGTGTAAACAGTATACTGTTGTAGTTAAACTACTTTATATCCTGTTGGGTAGTTTAATATATATCAATGAACCACATTTCAACTCATCATATGCTAAGGATGTAAATACTCAAGTGAAGTAAAAGAAACTCAACATAGTACAACGGGAAAAGCTTTCAATTGTGACAACAAAGTCAAGAAGACAAGACACACACATGGACTCACAAACGCACACGCACACCAACACACTTTAACACAATCAGCAAAGAATGGCAGGTCCTGCAGCACTGAAAGAAACTCATCGGTTTCTGACTTCCCTGAAGGAATGCACATTTGAAATAAGTAGTTGTGCAAATATATTCAGAGTTGGGTGGGAGAATATTATTTGAAAATTAAAAACATGATATATATACTCACAAAAGAGTCAAATGTTTAGTTTAATCATTTTGAATTATAGAACAATGTGTTTCCGATGATATGTGGGTTCTCCAAACAAGTGAGGATGAGTATTTTAATCCTCAAACTGTGACATATTTAAGGTTATTCATTATCATTAATCCAGGCATAAGGAAATGTTAATATGAGAGTTATGTAACGATAACGATGATATTGAATTCAGCCCAATGAGGAGTATTTCAATTTGATCTGCATTATTAAAAAGGTACGGCTGTGATATTTTATGTTTCTTTTATTGTCAACAAATGCCATCAAAAGACCAAAGCTAACAATGGATTGAATTTACAAAAAGGTATTGCCTGTGCAGCTAAACATGAATTAATTAATCAACCAATCATTAATAAAACAGTCCCCAATAAATGCAAAATGTACTCTTGTTAAAGTAAACTACACAGAGCCCAGTGCCTTGGGGAACTACTTGGCTTATTTGAATGATTCAATGTGACCTAATGTTTGAATAAGTCCTCCTCAGTGGAGACAGACGGAGGAGGGAAGGCGTAAAATACTGAGAATGGACGGACTCATTGTTTTGTTTTGGCCTTTATGGGATTTGTGGCATTGTGAATAAAGCCACAAGAATAAAGCCATAACATGACAGAAATATAGGGTTTAATGTGACATAATGTGTAACAATCAGTCATATAAATGCACATCAGCAGGAATATTAATACAAATATTCTACAAACCACTAATGTAAACATCAGACGGCCCACCAGAGTAGAGCAGTAAACACAGCCGGGTGAAATGAGGTTTCTCCTGTGAGGAGGGATGAGCAGTATAATACAACAACAGGGAAAAGGCCCGCTGATGGTTGCCATGGTGAATGTGGTCCCCTGTGGAGTGCTAGCGGTCCCCTCCCCCCCTCCTCCCCCTCATCCCCCTCCTCCCCCTCTCTGTTGCACCTCTCTCGACTAGATCGCTCTTCTACCACTCGATGTGACGTCCTCGTTCTTTCCACTACATCTACTGCTTCTTCCTTCTGTCGCTCGCCCTAAGTCTTCTTCTTCCCTCCCTCCCTCCCTCCCCCATCCTCTCCTTCACCCCAGAGGCCTCCCTCTGGCTCCCCACTGGGCCCTGGACGCCGCACAGAACAGGGCGACCTTCATTGCATGATGGCAGGCTGGCTGGGCAACACCTTTACACAAGCAACGCGACACACCATCTCTACTGCAAACGCCAAGACCCACAACCACAGCATGACATGGGAAGTGCTGCGACGCATCATCAGCATCATGACCTGCTCTCTCTGCATCCACAGCACATGCTGCTGTCGTGATTACATCTGTACAGTTACTGTAACCATATTGAGTATTTCTGGATGCAGTAAATCCTGATACACTACTTTTGTTGTTACCGTTACAAAATAATTAAAAGGCATATTTCTTCCTGAATACTTTCTATTAGTCTGGGAGGATGAACAGCAACTGATAGATGATTGATTGAAAGATCGATTCTCTTCAAACTCATTGAAAAAATATAAAAATGTATCCGTGCTGTATATTACACACAAATTATATAATGTTTACAATAGAGCTTAAACAATTGGTTGATTAATAGATTGATGAGCAGAACATTGTTCAACTGTTTTGATCATCCATCATTTTTCTTCACGCTTCACCATTGTGAGGATTTGCAGTTTTTCCTGTTTCATATAATTTTAAACCGACTATATTTGTCGTTCTGTTGTTCCATTAAAACAAGATATTAGAACAGATACAGATTGTAAAGCCCCATAAGGCACATTTGTGATATTGGGCAATATAAATAAAATGCACTTGATTTGACTAGAAGAAGTCATCTTTGTTCCAATTTGTGAGTCACAAAGGCTTTACCAATAGTACTGTAGTATATAAAACACATCGTAAGGGTGCAGACATATAAATATAAATGACTGCTCTGATAGGGTGATATAGGTAAGCATTTTTAACTTACGATTAATTAAAAGATGTAAACAAAAATCTATCAAAAACATCAAATGTATACCTCCAACCATCCCAACTCAAGCATGCTTCACCCCATGTGTTTTCCTGCTATGTGCATTTCAGGCGGCCTACAGCATTTAGTCAGAGTTCAAGTAAAGCCGAGGACTGCTAATCACAAACAAAATGAATGCAGCCTCAAGAAAACATGAACACACAACAGGCTGCTGGACCACATTTCCAAAGGTCAAACACAATCTTGGGCTTTAGAAACCATTTTTCAGGATTTTCTGACATTATGAAGACATTGCATTATAGATGGAAAAGAATAATAATAATGATTTGCGACTAGTTGTATGAGTTGAATATGCCTATTTCTGGAACACCCACACATACAACTGAATGTAGTAACAGTGTAAATACTACAGTGATACAGCAGTCGCCGAATGGGTTAATATTTCCTGTGCAGGGCTCCGTTAACCTGCAGAAGTGGGGCCATTAGACACAGCCTTACATCACCCGCTGGATGTGTGAGGGCGTCATCACCTCACCTGCTTGTGAAATGTTGATATTCCAACACAGCAGTGATGAACTCTTCTCATGCACAATGAAAACATGCATATTTTCTATGAGGCTTGTTGGCCGTGTGACTATTTATTCATTGTATTTTTTATTTCATTATTCTCCCTTCATCTTCAATTGAAATAATGGACCTGAATAATGCTCTGATTTGTCGTGTTCTTTCCTCTGGCGCTGCACACAGCCGACACCTGCAGAAACAAGCCGTCTACAGGCGCGTGGACCCGGTGAACCGGAACCACCGATGGTGTCGGCAGCACCAACAGGCGTTTTGGAGGGGTGCACCGGCGCCGCTCACCTGTCAGGCTGTCGTAGCACTCGATCTCGGTGCTCTGCACGGTCCTGCGCTGCTCCTCGGTCAGCTTGCCCGCGGCTTGGTTCAGCAGGTTGACCTCTGAGCCCGTCGTCCCGTCGGCCACATGCACGCCTTTGAGTTGCAGCAGCGCCCGGTGGTACTTGCCGATCGCTTCCCGGAATTTCTTCTCCTTGTAGCAGCGGTGACCCTCCGCCTTGAAGTCGATGGCTTTTTGGATCTTCGCCTCCATCTCCATTTCAGCCGAGCCGGCTCGATGCCCGCCGCCGCCTCCTCCGTCTCCTCCGGCTGCCGCTGCCAGGCTCCGGCCGCCTGTTTCCGGGTAGCTCTTGAGGCTCTTTATCGGGTGCTGTTTGGCTTCCATGTCTCAGTGAAAGCGCCGGGAGCGGGCCATGCTGCTCGGACACGGGGCTGTGTTTAGCGGGGGAGGACCGGAGCAGCGTGCCGTGCGTAAAGGATGCGAACCGGAGCGGCACCGGAGGCACGACGAGCCCCGACCAACAGCCAAGGAAACGGTTCAGAAACGTCTCCGCTTTGTTAGCTTGTGCTGGAAGAACAGCCGTGATATGAAATAAGTGCAATGCTTTTGTTTGCGGTTAAAAAGAGGCGCAGAAGGCTAGAACAGCTGGCAAAAACATCCCGTTAGTTTTCCAACCGTCGGGGGAAGAGTCCTCGTTCCGGGTCTCTGGCGGAAGGATGCTCCAGTGGGTTTCTGTGGTAGTCTCCGAGGCACGCGCAGCTTCAGCACCACAAACAGCACACACACGACATCCCGTGCCGAACAGCATTGTGGGTAAAAAAAAAAAAATTGAAGTCGTGAGGCGTTGCTGCAGTCCAGATTTTACATGGCGAAAAATAGGAGGAAGCGGGCAGAAATCGATTTATCGATCGATCGATTAATTTAAAACCACAACTGCATTTTAAACTGGAAAAACAAGTATGAACTAAAAAACAATACATATATACTGTATGTCCATAAATTGCGTGCTTATTTCCAGTTATTGGACCATTAAGGATGCGCCTTATTGACAACATTCAGTCACATCCCATAGTTCCTATATTTAAAGTATATCATTTATTAACAGTCTTTGTGGCATACTATTGCACATTACGTCACTCCCATTGTTTGAAAGAGACCAGGCTTTAAAAGGAAATATCACGCATGCTGATACAGCTTAATTCAGCTTGTACTTCGATATGCAGACTTCTGTAGACATGATGGCCAAACTGGAGCACCGGATGACTTCAGCATGTTTTCAAGGAGATGAGACGGCCAGCAGGAGGCTGCAGGCCCCGGAGGATGGAGAGCGACCTCAAGGGGACAGAGTCTTAATTACACCAATTATTTCTGATCCGGTGTGGGGCTAACCAATTATACGATCCCTGTATACATTACACATTATTTTCTGCTAAATCGTGTGATCATAGCAAGGTTGTTACCTGGTTGTTACCAAGGTTGTTGCTGCAACTACATTATTCATTCTGGTCACATGACATCTATTCTTCTGTCCATCAGGAGAGGGATCCTCCTCTGTTGCTCTCCCTCAGGTTTCTTCCCTGTTTTCCCTGTGAAAGGGTTTTTACTATCTTTTTAGGGGAGTTGTTCCTGATCCGATGTGAGGTCCCGGGACAGGATGTTATGTTACAGACTGTAAAGCCCTCTGAGGATAACTTGTATTTGTGATGTTGGGCTATATAAAATAAACTGAATTGAATTACCTAATTTCCTCCAGATTTATACGCAACCGTGCCTCTCAGAGGTGTGATTTAATATTTAGCACAAAGGACATTAGCTTACACAGTAAATAAGCCTACACACTAAACAAGCCCATCTGAACCACTCAACCTAAACAAACACAAGTACATTCAAGACCTATTGGCCTCTGGAGCATTAACACATCACTTTGACAGTTCAGATGAAATTATGCAGCAGCAAGCTCATTGTGAGGAGTAGGAGTTAAACAGGTTTATTGATAAATGATCATCTAAATGTTCCCATGAGAATATAAATATTGACATTGCCGTCATGTTGATACGCAAAAGAGAACAATATGTGACAATGACATGTCTGCTGTAGAGAAACAAATGAAGAGGGAAGCTGTTTGGACCCTTTTTCTCTTTTAATTATTTTCCAAGCATACTTTTTTCCTCAATATCCTTAAAAAGTTAAAAATAAAAAAACAGTTCCCGGCGTGTTTGAATCTACCTTGTTCTTTAAAAACAGACAAAATTCTGTATTGAGATATATGTTTTTTAAACAGTTAAAATATTTACAGTGTAGCAAAGTTCTGGTGTGAAGAAAGACCAAAATGGTACACAGGTGATGAGGACCCATACTCGGTAAAGGTGAGCTACCTACTGACAGCAGAGTTTCTTTACATGATACAAGAATGTCCACATAGAAAAATATGTGCTGTGTGAAATCAAGTCTAACAAATCTATACATTGCATTTCAAAATAAACAATATTCTACTGACCCGGCCTTCAAGTAGGTGGTTATAGAAAACGTTCAGTACAATGGTAGAAAGGTTGACATGGACCTCTATAGTTCAGAGGTGAGACGTTCTACTCCACCAAGCGCAGAAGAAGAAGAGGTGCAGGTTGTTGTTGTTTCAGTCATTCTGTGGAACCATTTTATTTGACTTTCTCACCAACAAGTCCAAGGCTGAAGTCATGAAGCCTTTCATCAACACATTTCCTTCGAGGAGGTAATTATGAGGTGTTGAAGGTAACTACAAATGAAAAGATGTACCATTACCTCATGGCTAGTCTTCCCTCTGGAGAGTGTGTTCATTTAAAGAATAAACTTCACTTTTTTTCCCATGGCAAATAACAAAAAGACCAACTAATTCATCTTGGGGGAATATTTTCAACAACTGAATTGTATTCATTCGGGTGGACTCTCAAAGGGAAGTTTAGAAAGCAGCATCCTTACATGTGGAGTTAACGGGTCAAATTAAAACCACCATTATGGCAGCTCAGTTGATGTCATGCTCATGCCTTAACAAATATAGTTAAATACATATTTATTTTAAACTATAAATGGCAGATATGATTGAGAACTTTGAGTCCTCAAATTAAAGGCTTCGACACTAAACAAAAGGTTTTCCTATGGCAGCGTGACTAAAATGTAAAAAAGTATCTTTATCTAAGAGTAACCCTAAAGCCAAAAAGCAGCATTAACACCCATCATACACATCATACACGCAGTCCTCATGTCACCAGGATGAGTGCAGAAAAGGGAGTGATACAAATGCTATAAAGGACATAAAGAAAAGGGGATTTATGCGTTAGGTTCTCTTGTTGCCCAGCCTCTTAAAAACACTGATAGCCCTAATGTCCATCTGGGCTCCCCCTGCATCTGCATCTCCTCCTCCAGCCCCAGTGCTGCTGCTGACCTTGGAGCTTGCTAAGGTGAGTCCCTCCTGGGCTTTGGGCCTGGTGCTAGTCACCCTGTTGTCCTGCGTGTCAGCAGGTGTGGGTGACACAGCGGCGCTCAGGTGTGTGGCAGGGGGCTTGCCCAGTCTCTGAAGCACACTGACCTTAGCAGGAGGAAGGCCATTAAGGGATAAGGAAGAGGAGGTGGGCGTGTCAGAGGGAGGTAGTTTGAATTTGCCTCCCAAGCGTCGCAGGGTGGTCGGGGCCGATTTTCTGGCCGGCTCTTTCTTCTGGAAGGGAGGCGATCTCTTGAGGACGCCAGCATACTGGAGGACGGAGCCTTCTCCATCACTGTCTTCCTCATCTATATTGATGCTACTAGACATTTTGCCTGGCGGCGGCTTGTCTTCCTCTTCATCCCCTCTGCCAAGACGACTGAACACACCGGTGGGCTGCCAAACACAAGTATTGTGAGCGCAGCACTCATCTTCACGCCTGCATCCAATACAGTGAGCTATTGCAATACACTGACAGGCCTCACCTTGTTATTGCTTGTGGTTGTGTCTGCCTTCGATTCAGCTCCAAGTCTTGCAAACACAGAGGTCCGGTTCGAACCTTTAAAGGAGTAGAGCAAAGATGATTGTGACAGCGTGACTGACAGGTTTGACAACTCATTAACAGCGATGGAAAAATAATCCACATGATCCTTTTGAATATATTTTAGGAGAGAAGAAAATCTTGCAGTATTGTTGAGACAAGACTGCTGTGACTGACATTACATTTCATTTATCCAAAGCGACTTACAATAAGTGCATTCAACCATGAGTACAAACTCAGAACAAGAAAGTACAATTTCTTCAAGAAAGCCAAACTACATAGTGCTGTAAGTAAGTACCATTTAAGTGCTACTTTCTTTATTCAAGGTATAGTCGGAAAAGATGTGTTTTTAGTTTGTGACTGTTGCAGTGTGCAAGTCTCTTATAACCTTTTTTCACTAAATTAGGGCATGTATTTAGGTTGTTTAAATGCTATCAAACCTGCTTACAATAGGCGATAGACTCCTTTCCCATTGCCAGTAGATGAGCATGTCTCTCTGTTTTGTTTTATTCTGGTGCGTCATGTTCCAGGTCACAAAACAAGCCAGAAGACAGGGTTACTAAACAGGACAGAGCAGCATGAAGGCCAGTGAAGATTATGTGGTGGTCACTATCTTTTTATACATCTGTTACTTATTCATTCTAGCTTCAAACTCAGTGCCAACTATCTGGGAACGATGTTCGCGCAGACAAACATGGACGGAATTTGTGGCAAAGATGACAAAGCGCCGGAGAAGAAGCAGAAATAGCGCGTCCAATCGGGTGTCATGTTTCTATCACTGCCGACTGGAGCTGGAGCTGATAACAAAAAACATGAATACTGCAGAGTCACTAGTCCTGGGAATGAATGTCAAGTGTATGGTACCATGGCTTTCTTTTTACAGCTGTTGGAATCAAACGCCATGGTATAAAAATATACTATTCATTCCACACTGAATGACAGTATTACATCCATGCACTACATGGAGAAATATGGCTTTTGTTTAGAAACCTCTCACTCGGGTCAGAAATGCATATGACATGTACTTTGCTGTACGATTTCAGTTTTGATAATTACCTTGAGGTATATAATGACATGATTGCATTTAAAAGAAGGCGGATAGAGGTTTTCTTTCATTAAATATATATGTATAACATTGACAGCATCGCTGCTCTTTTCTGAGACTTTAAAAATAATTTCATGGAATAAAAACCAGTCAAAGATTTTTAGTCGGGTAAAACGTAGGTGATGTGAGAAACAGGGGAAACTATTGTTGGTGCAGTGGAAAGTACGAGTAAAGACGAGGAAATAAATCATGACAGAAATGAATGAAGGTCAAACAGGCAAACAATCAGTCCAGAGTCACCCAACTCAGTTTTAGTATGAAAGAAGTCCATGAAAGTTTTTAGTATTGATTATCTGTGGTGAGCAACAGCCTAATCGGGGCAAGTTGTCGGCAAGGCCACCGGGTCAGGCCTACCTTTCTTGGCCTGCTGGGTCAGGATGCGGCGTGTACGAGCTGTGGAGCCTTTGGGCATGTTGATGATGTACTTGCCTTCCATCTCCGCTGTTACACGTCGGCGCTTCACTGCTGTTAAACTGTTCCCCTCGTCAGCTGGCTGACTTAAAACTGACAAACAAAGTAGTGGGTACCGAGGATAAGCAAAGGTAAAAAATAAGGTAGGACTCATGACTCAAGAGGGTGGAACATAAGGGATGTATGGGGTGAAAGACACATTCCATGATATCTACCTGCTTTGCCGTTCTTGTTTGCTTGCACGTTGGACACTGTGACTGAGAGGCGGTTGTCAGGTCGACGGGCTGGAGTGGGCGGCGGGGAGTCACTGCTCAAAGCGTTGGCAATCATACGAGTGGCAGCTGAGAAAAAGCAGAACATTTTTTGAAGTACTTCTATTAGGGACTATTTCTGTTTTTTATGAGATCAGAGGACACCTGGGCTATTTCATCGCAGCATGTTCGGGTTGACAATGACACAGTGGGGGTCACAGGCTGGTGTCCCTCTTCTAAAAAGGGGCTCTGAGGTTGGGTCCTCTGAGCCCCCCAAGGGCTCCGGCATGGGACGTACCCGTGGTGTTGGACACGGATTCCTAGAACCGTAGTTACGTCCGTAACTCTTGTTTTTCCTTCATAAGAGCATACTAGGTATCGCCCATGCCCCCATTTGTCATATATAAACATCACCACAAATGTTCAGTTTAGAGAGACAGTGTGGTGAGACAAATACGCAACAGGTGTAAAATAATATTCCTGCACTAGTGTACATTTTTATAAAACATCAATACATTGCACAAGTGTAATATCTAGCAAGCGAAAGCATTCTGATATTAACATTTTTTTGTCATACTCACACCTAGGGTAACCTTCCAATGACACTTCAGACTAGGGCTGCAACAACGAATCGATAAAATCTGATTATTAAAAGAGTTGGCAACAAATTGTATTATCGATTTGTTGTGTCGCGCGACTATTACGCCACTTAATGAGATGTTTGAGTATTAAAAAAAGAAGAAGTTGAGTTGAGCGGACAGACGGTCCAGAAGGTTCTGGTACAGCCCGTTGTATTCTTTCGTATTGTCACTGCGTGGTCAAATTGCTTGCTACAATAACTTAGCAGCTAGGCTAACCGTTGTCGTTAGCTCGCTAGCTAGTCATTCATTCCCCGTGTTTGAGCCACGCTGTTGGGTTAGATAACGACTTATTGAAACCATGTTTCTTCGTTTTAAAATACCGCGGGGGCTTCAGAAGAAGCAATGTGTAAATATAGCCTCTGAGGTACGGTGCAGATAATGTTCAACGTGCTCCGGCGTGGAGAAGTGTGAAAAGCCATCTGGCAACATGTTCAGTAGCCTGTGCAACAATGACCCTTTATGATGGAACACGTTTAGCTTGTGTGTGTGTTTGCTCTTGAACCGTGAATTTCCTTGACTCCACGTATCAGAACCTAATCTTCAGGTATCTACAGAATGTAAGTATTTAGTTAACCCCTTCAGTTTATTCTGATTTGTTTTGTATGATGTAAGGTTAAACTGGAATTCTCATCTCTCGTTCTGAGTTCCGAGTGTAGAGAACAAGTTCTGACGTTCAAACAAATCCTGTTAAGTTTTCTGATTTGTATTTTTCTTTATTTTCTATAAATTATGTATTGTTCTGACAGCCCAGGTCCCTTTAAACAAAAATATACATCTTTTTGTGCACTTTATTTAAAAAATGTGTATGTTTTTTGTGTTTTATTTGTACTTTAACAGCTCAGGGATGTTCAAGGAGCAACCTGTTTGTGCACTGTGAATTTGCACTGTCAGTTCTGTTTTTGAATAAAGGGTTGAAAATTAATGTTTTTTGTTTTTATCCGATTAATCGAAAAAATTAATGGACAGATTAATCGATTATAAAAATAATCGTTAGTTGCAGCCCTACTTCAGACATGTCTGCTTTATTGATTAAATAACTGCAGTTATAGTATATTATTGTGCAACTGCTGATTCATAGTGTCTCTTGCTGGGCTGATATATAGGTCACATGGTACAATTAAGCAATGTAGTACTTTGGTTGAAATGAGTAGGAAAAAAAATCCTATCCAACAATGTTGAAATGAAAGAAAATGCATTAATCACATTCTGTTGTGATAGTAAACTCAAGTTTTAAAATAAATCCCTCTAATTTACAACAACAATTTCAATGATGATCAATGCGGAAAATTTCAATTGAGATACTTACGAGTATTGGCAGTTCTTCTGAGCTCAGCTTTAACACTGGTCTGTCCTGAGGTGATGGCTTCTGTGGCCATTTTGCACATGTCCTAAAAAAGGGATACACATTACAGAGGTTATGTAAACTCAGTCTACTGCAGTGGCTTTGAAAAACATCCATTCTCCATGACTGCATTCAAGATATTACTGGCTATATTCCAGAGGTATCTTGCTTGTACATGCCTGCACCAGCAAAGACAAAACATTAGGGCTGCAACAACGAATCGATAAAAATCGATTATCAAAAGTGTTGGCAACGAATTTCATTATCGATTCGTTGTGTCGCGCGATTATTACGCCAGTCAAGTCGCGGAGAAAACGAAAGAGCGGAGCAGAGCAAGTGGCCTGCCAGCGTGTCTGAGATTGGCGTGAGACGAGGAGAAAAACTAAGGTCGTGATCTTAGCAATAGAAGATCTTTGATGTGTCGAGTCTTGGCCAATCAGCGTTAAGATGTCTACAGCGTCTCATTTCCCTCAAACTTGTTTTTAATGGAAGCTAGTCAGCCTGCTATCACGTTAGCTAACGTGTTTGGGTTGTGTGTTGTCGTTAAAGTTACTTTATGTTCCGTTATGTTCCGTTACAGTTCAGTCTTGCTTGTAACAAAACGTAACGTGATGAAACATGGCGTAACCCCCGGTCTGGTTCAGTTCACCAGTCACTTGTTAACGTTAAACCGGCACACCGGAGGATCTGGCTGCAGGTTTTTTTTTTTACTCAAAGTAGAATGAAGCAAATCACGTAGTTGGGCTTAGCCAACAACGTGACGTCGTGGTCATAAGAGACCCAGAATGAAAGAGTTTAAGGAACAGGAGTCTCTATATGCAGCAGTACAGCTTCCCTCTGTCCCAGTGTTTCATACATATTGATAAAGCAGGGTATGTAAATAATCAACCGATTAATCGATTATTAAAATAATCGTTAGTTGCAGCCCTACAAAACATCATCTTTTTTAACATTCCCATACTTCAGAACGTTAAGCAGTCAAGTCTGATCTCACCTGCCTGTAGACCTGCTTCGCATGTTTAAGAATGGAAATGATGTCGCCAATGACTGTAATGCCGAGGTCCATCATGATGTCTTTACTGAGGTCCATCAGCATGTTCTTCTGAATTCTGCAGTGACATGAATAATCAGATAATACTGTATGTACTTCTACTGGTACTTGGTCTAGATCAAAGAAAAACAGCATGCATTGTTACCCATTAGTTCACAGCAACCTACTGCAAACAAACCCAAGCGTTGCAAACTTTAAAACCCATGGACTAATAGCTACATTATTTACTGAACAGTTTTAATTCCATGAAAGCTCCACATGAATCCCCCCCAAAAAATTTTTAATAAATAAAAAGATCCCATTATCAAAGAATGCTCTGGCCGTCTGGATTATCACCAGAAAGAAGAAGAAAAATGAAAACTATTCAGTGTATTTGTGATGACACCGCTCAGCTGAAGAGTGAAACTGTCACTGCTTTGCTTCTAAGAAGGACAATTTTGTTTGCGTTTAAGTTTAGTTACAGCTTACATTAAAAAAAACCTATGAACAAGAAGCAGTAGGTTACCTGTTGTCCACAAAGGAGACTGCATAAGTGACTGCGAGGCCAGCAGGGATCCCAGCATCCTTAAAAAACTGAATCCATTCCGAGGTGGCTTAAGATTAAAAAAACAAGACAATTAGAAATTGTACAACATAAAGGATTTCATGAACACTCAGCCACTGTTATTCATTTCACCTATAATACAAACTCGTATGGAGCAGTCTGCAACTAATCGCATTAACCTATTTTTGCGTAGTGTTAAAGTGTCAGAAAATGTCCATCACAATCCAAAAACCAAAGGTTTCATCTTCAGTACTTCTTTAGTCTGACCAACAGCCCAAAAACAAAAACAAGTCCAGTCAACATTGTATAAAATCAGTCAAAAGCAAAAGCTGAAACCAGTATAGGTCCACATTTCTGATATATTTGTCATAATATCCACTGAGTCATTATCTCCATGGTTAATACACTTTCTAATGACCGTCTAACAAGTTAATGGTTTCCGCAGTACTTGTGCCCATATAGACCTCTTCAAAGTAAATACATTGGTTCTCAGTAATACTGCAGACCACAGAGGGAGAAGGGCCTGGCACTAAACCTGCCGTTATAAAGCGGAGCAGAGAGAAGCATACTGAGGTCTGAGGCTGACCATGACCAGCTGGGGACTATTTATAACCCCAATAATGAAGCGTCCTGCAGGCGGAGTTCCAGATCCAGGGTGTAGGGTGTTCAACAGCTGCCAGGACAATGGCTCTGTCCAACATGGGCTGCTGAACTCAGTTATACGGAGACGAAACTCACACGGGGGCTACATCCTCATTTTGCACTCGGGAGCCTGACACGAAAGATCCACAAATGAAAGCCCTTCTTCTGATACAATGCTCACGTGGAAGACGGGAACACCGCGACTGACCGTTAGAAAGAGACTCTTAAGATTCAGAGCCGGTTAGCTCACAATAGCATCAAACGATGACCGGGCCAACTTAACCCGCACAGAGAATACAACCACACGGATTCAGCGCACGACTGTCCCTTGACGCCTGTTACACTGAATGAAAGTGAAATCACGGGTTTGTGGAAACAATTCAAGTCCGCAAATGAGAACCATTTGTGTTAGCATCACCGGTATAGCGGTTAGCTGTTAGCGGTAGCGCTGAATTAAAAGGCGCTCCCGGACTTCTCCGGCATCCACCGCGAACACAACCGGCTGTAAAAGCTCTGGACACTGTTCAGAAGTCGTGTCTAACAAACAGTGAAATACCGAAATATTTAAAACATTGCCAAGTAGTAACGTTGGCTTGCCGGGCCTTTCGGCTCTCACCTGTTGTCACGGACGCCATGTTTACAAGAAATGTCTGGTGACGTCACCTACATCCGGGAAGCTCGCGCTGCTCTTGTGACGCCACTTCCGCCTGAACCGGCAGACGCGCTTGTGAAGTTGTATGTACAGACGCTAGAGGGCAGCATCGACCGCAGACTCACACACAACACCCCGAGCAGGTACTCGTGCCTCAGATGACAGTAGGCTTATGTTATACATTACATTATGGCTTTGTTCCTTTCTATTGCCAACCAAGTCTGCCTACCGGTACACATACAAGTAGCCTAGCCTAGCTCAGTACACATGTATGCTACTTTATAGGCCTAGTTCTGCACTAGATTTCGGAGGGAAATATTATTATTTGTATTCCACTGCATTTATTTGACACTTATGGAGGAACACTATATTTAAAAATAAATATACGTATATGGATGTGCTTCCTGTATATGACTATACTACTAATCTACCCAGTGTACTACAAATTACCTTCCATTAGCTCCACGTTTAGCAGCTACAACATTCAAATACATTCAAATGTATTCATTGGTGATAAAAAGCACAATAATATAATATTTTATAATAATGTAGCCTAACACTGTGAAAGGAGTCATTCTGCCTCATGAGTACATGAGTTTTTATATTTCTTTACATTTATCTAATTTAAATTTTGAATTCAGTACTTATTTTTTAAGTATTTCTACTTTTACTTGAGTAAAGTATCTGCAGAAAACACCTGTTATACGGCCAAAAGTAACACTGTGGGAGCAGTGGGAGTGAAAGAAGTACTGTGTGTAAGGAAAAGCTCAATAATGAGTTAAAAGACACTTTAAACCAGAGGGCAGATATACAGTTCATCACAATGACTCTTTGACACATGTTGTTATAGTTTCCTGTCTTGAGTTTGACTGCCCACTTTCATACTGAGTGAATCATTTTCTAACATTCTGAAGAACTGTGGCCTTTTCCCAATTGTACTGGTTAAAAACAATGAATCCAAAAAATTATTTGCAGATTAAAAGATGAAAATAATCGTTAGTGTCAGTGCTAAAAATATACAAACGCAATCACTCGGAGACATGTACCTTATAATATGTTGTTTATTCATGTAATTTTTACACAAATTGGAAAAGAATGGCATTTGGTCAAATCATCATTAAAGGAGACAGCCCACCCAGCTTTTGCAGTCTAAAAACTGAGAAAAAACTCTTCTCACAATGTAAACTTTTATAAAACCGCAAAAAGGACCAGAAGATGAAATATGGACACAGAAGATCAGTGACTTTGAAAAAGAGACAGGACAAATTGGTCATACACTTTAGTCCTTTGAAAGTTAAAATTAAGTTATAAAACTAAGTAAACATTCTTATAGTTAGTTACGTTCAATTATATGCACTGAAAAAATAGACAATTTGATATTAGAGCACCTTCATGAAGTTATGTAAATATCTGTACGCAGTTTGACAATGTCACATCTCGAACAAAAACAACGTCTTTCTTATTGTCACCTCAACATGTAAATAATTTTTCAAATGTGACACAATTGCAATCTTTTTCTTCCAGACCAAGAAATACAGAGTATAAAGACAAAAAATATTAAACATTGATCAATGGAATGGATCAGAAAATAAGCATTGGCTTTTTAAAATGGACAAACCTTACTAGTGTCTCTGCAAGTCATTAATAAATGAAAAATATCTTTTGGATAAATTGTAACACCATTTCTTCAGGAAGATTAAAGCCAAATGTTGCAATAAGTATTACGGATAATGTTTAATATTGTAACAGACATTGATAGTAAAGCAATATATCATTACACTCGACATAAAGTAGCAGTCAGTTTGAGCACTGCATGATTTGCTACATTATGTTTATCCAAGAGGATAATAAGTATTGCATTTCATACCAGGGAAAATATGGAATCTGAGTGTATATGGGACTTGTGGAAAAATAGTAATACATACTGTAGCAACATTCATCTCCATAGAAAAATAAGAAAGCTCTTTTTCAGATAACACTTAGGTTGCCATTTTACAGTACAAGTAAGAGCAGACAGTTTCTCTCTTTTATAACGTTTTTTTTCTTTTATGTCACCTTTTTTTCAGTTTATCAGCAATCCATTTGTGATTGTAACCTTGCAGGGAAAAATGATTTAAAGCAAATTCAATGAAACCCAAGTCAAGGCAATCAGATGAAAGAATGAGTCTATGTTGTGTGGTGATCTGGGGCATTAGTGTGGAGTGCAAGTACAGTACAAGGGCCCTCTGAGATCTGTTCATCACACTTAAAGATGTAGCAGGCGATTGATATTAAACCATAATGAAATCACAGAGTGATTACTGGGCTCTTAGAGCTTCAGCTGCTGGGAATTCACTGTGTTATTGGCCGCCATTCTGAATTAAATGTCCCGGTGAGACAAGTTCATTTGTATGGAGCCTCAGCAACAGCACTGTGTAACCTTCTACCATACATTGTGTCTTTCCATCATACTATAATTAGCACCACAAAAACCTATATACATGAGAACTATTGAATATGTTTTATGCTTATTCTGACAACAGAACATATTCTCATCACATTTGCATTTGGAGAGAAATCAAAAGCCCCTCCGACATCTGTACAAACACAGTCCTTATTCAACATAAAAAAATGAGATCTGCCCATTGTCTGACCACCAAGAGCCACGTTTAGACCATTAATCTAGCCATTGTTTTTGAATAAACATGTTTATTTATGGAAAATAAAGCTTCTTATCCAGCAAATACAATCACAAGAAATGTTAATCTCAATTAGACAACATATTTGTTTGTGTACAAGAATGGATTAGCATTAGAATGTTCATATGAAGGCTAAAACTGCAGTTCTCCTTTAAAAACATGTTTCAGTTAGGAAATAACAATGTGATTGAGTGATATGTTTATACTGGACAGAAATGCATACTTAAATGAAACAGTTAAGTCATTATGTTGTAGTCTGAACACTTTTAATTATATATTTTCCCCTCATTTTGCATCTGCTAAGGATAGAGTGGCATTAAGGTGTCAGTAGCTTTGGGACAGACCTCACAGAGAAAAAACAAACAAAACAAAGGTGTAACCACAACCTTCTAACATCGCAATTATAAACATACATTTCATGTAACTTGGATAGTGCTTTATATTGTTTATAAAACATAAATACACCTTGATAGAGGCAGTGACATCGTGCTTCATGGGACAGGGCGATACTTTAAATTCATTATATATATATTTTTTGTTCCTTTAGAAAAATATTTATTTTAAAACTAAACCTCAGTAACATTTTATCTTGTTCTTCATTGACAAAAATATTCCATTTAGATCTGCAGACATTCATACTTTACAATCACTTATATATACATGTTACCTGTATATATGTTTGTGCATATAGATTTATAATTATATTTTTTTGTAGTGCACAACATGCCTCCAAAGTTGCCAAATGAAAATACAACAAAATAACGAAACAATAGTTACGATGCAATAACAATAGTAACAGTAATGAGAACATCACCAGATTAAAAAAACAAAACAAGAAACGGCAACACTACAAGTGAAAGCAGAGGTCAATGCAAAACAATCAAACACACAAACAAACATAAACATTAAAATATATAACAATTCTCACTCAAACATACAGAAAACTAATTGTACAAATTCACAGGCAAAGACAGGACGCTCACTCCACGACATCAGCCCACATGTTCTCTTGTTTCCAGGTCTTGCTTTGCGCTCACTCGTCACATCAACCTCAATAAAGAAAGAAATAAACGGGCCAGGGGCACTCACAATAAACGCACCCCCACCTCGTCTCCGCTGAGAGAACAGAGGAGGTACAGAGACCACTGAGCCCAAATGTTTAGAGGTTATTAATCACTACAAAAGGTCCCTCCTCTAAATAAAGGCATCGGTTCACATCCGATTGATTCTGAGCAAAACACAGAGCTGGTGTGCTGCGACGAAGCGTCTATCTTCAGTTCAGAGACTTGAAAGCGATGGTGTGGATATACGCATGTAGGCCCAGGGTGATAAGGCTCTGTGGTATGGAGGTGTTTTTACTGAGGCCACCCTTCCACACAGTTGGCAAGAGCAGGTTTTTTTTTTTCTTTGTTTTTTTTCTTTGTTTTTAACATTTGGCTCTTTCTGCAATTTCAACATTTGGTTATGGATGGTTAGGATGGGAGTCATCTATCACCTCTCCATTTGAGTCTGTCCGGCTCGGTTTGCTTTCCTTCCTGCGAAACCCTTTTCCATCCTCGCTTTTAACACAAGATGTGTCTAATTTCATCGAAAAATGGCTCAGCAGTAGACAGTGGCATCCGTCTAGCATTTTGCATTCATCAATTATGGGTCTATGTGCGTAAGCTATTTAGCTGCTGTTCACTAAGGATCCGCTGCTGAAAGAAAAGGCTCTTTCTTATGGGGGGCTGTGTCCACGTCCTTATGTCCTCCGTATGAGAGGGTGCAAAAGGGTGCGTTAGTTGGGCCGTCGTTCACTCAAGGTCCCAAGGGCTCTCAGGGGTCTTCGGGCTCTCAGGGGTCGAAGACTTCAGAGAGAGGGAGAAACACAGAGACAGAATAGGAGAAACAGATGGGCAGAGATGGGTCGCATAGCACGTAGGCAGACGATAGAAAAATAAAAAATAAAAACGAGGAAGAGGAAAGAAGAAGATTTAGTGGAGACTGCGACACTCAGATCCCCAACTTGTCAAGTCCAAGCAACAATGAAGAAGCAGAGGGAAGTCGAGCAGATGAAAGGTTAGAGGCGAGCGAGAAATCAGCAGTCTATCTCCCACAAGAAAAGACCCGAACAACGCGTCCTTCGTGCCTATTTCTGATTTGCACAAATACATTCAGCGAGAGGAAGAAGCGAGAAAAGGATGGAAAAGGATGAGAGCAAGAGCACTGGGGAATTCAACCGACAGAGGGAACAAGGTCGGCGGGGCACTGGTGCTTGTTGGAGTGTAAAGTTGGCTTGTGGTATCTTACTCAATGTACTGTTAGGTTGAAGATTGAGAGTATTCATTTTGAATTCATCTTTTGATTCAGAGCACTCAAAGTTTGCAACTTGGACATGATTCTGTAACTCAGTTTTTATTCACTTATCTTGTCCAGCTGCAGGTATTCTGATAATACAAAACAATACATGAGTTCTGTATCGTTGTCTAAGGATAGATCTAATGTAACTATTTGTATGGCTCTTGATTGGAATGCATGAATGTGTAAACTTTAACCCAATCAGAAACAAACGATTGGTTCTCTTCTCAATCTGTGAGACTGATCAGTACTCTGCATGCACTCGCCTCAGCCTCTACTTCCAACGAGCGTCATGTATGTGCTTGTTGATATGTGTGTGCGTGTGTCTGTCGGTCAGTCAGAGTGCCAGCAGCGAAGGAGAGTTCAGGGAATCAGAAGACTGCTCGCTACTGCTGTTCCTCTGGTTGGCACTGACCCCGCAGGCTCCCTCTGGGTAGGTGAACACAAATGAAGATGTGTATGAGGTGTTGTAGCTGCCAATGGCCGCATCGTCACGGTTACCACCACCACCACCGCCGCTGGCCGCGTGGCACGGCCCGCCTGGTGCCGGCTCACTTGAGCCATAGAAAGAACTAGAAAACTCTACCTCCTGCATTATCCCTTGCTGAGGCTGCTGCTGGACTTGCTGCTGAACCGGAGGCTGGGACTGTGTGGAGGCCGGATGGGCTGTGTAGGCAGGAGGCAGATAGAAAGAGTCTTCCTTCATAGCCAAGCCCACGATGGAGACAGGAGGTTGTAAGGACTGGGGAGGGAGATGCGCTGAGCTTTGGTGAGGCTGGTCCTGGTATGGGATCTTACAGTTGGGCTGGTGGGCCACCAGGACAAACTCCAGACGCTCCTTCTCCTTCTGCAAGTCAGAGATCTCAGACTCCAGCTCTGCCTTCTCCTCCTCCAGTATGTCCGTTTCCTTTTGGCAGGTACAGAATGAAAGAAACGGGGACAGAGGGACAGTGGAGCAAGAGACAGGTGGGTGAAATGGGTAGGAAGGAAGAAGATGTGCAGCAGAAAGAGAGAGAAAAGGACTGTTAACTACACCAAACTGGTACTTGACATTTTGTGGAGGTGGATGTATCCATTCCTCACCTGCAGTTGGATAAGTAAGGTTGTTTATGTAAGAGCCCATTAATTAGGTCATGGATATCGTAGGTACAGTAGTCTGTCTTGAGGACTATAATTGTCTTTACCACAGCTAAACTCCATTACCATAAACCATAATCTCTCTTATACACGCATGTACACATCTATTAACACCGTCTGCAATGCTATGGGAGGTAACCTAAAGTCTGTAATTATGATCATTACTCATTCTGCTATAACAAGGCCACGCTCACCGATTGCAGTCTGTCTGTGAGTTCTCGTCGTCGGTTTCTACATTTGGCGGCAGCCAACTTGTTTCTCTCTCTCCGAACACGCCTTTTCTCCTCCTCTTCTGGCGTTAGCTAGGACAAAGAGGAAAGAGATGACACGGATTAGGATAATGGTGTTGTCTGTGTTTTTGAAAATGTAGTCATATTGTCCAAGCTGCAGTGAAGGGGGTGAACTAGATGGGCGTCAGGGTGGCAACACCAACGATGTCTATCTTGAGAAACATTTCCCTCACACTTTGGCAGTATGGTTTATCCTCGTCCCAAACTCCCACATACCTTCTCTGCCCCTATCTCCCTGTTTGGTCGGTTTGTGCATGACGAGAAGGGCCAATAGTAGACAGTGAGGTACCCTTTTTTTGTTCGGTACCCATGCCTAAAAGTATTTGTGCACACCGCTGCTTAACAGCACAGTACACATGGATCTGATACTCTTGGCGCCCATGTAAACAATATACCTTCACTGCATTTGTAACAAGTCAACAAACCAACTGTTCAAGCACACACACTTACGAACACACCAACATCTCCATCGTCACTCACAGACTCGTCTCGTGTACGGCGGCTGCGGGATCTGGACGGGCGGATCGGGCCCGGCGCCGGGCCCGGATTTTCCGAACTTGGAGAGGTGAATGCGGACCCTGTGGAATAACTGGGGCCTGGCATGTCATATGGGTCCAGCAATGACATCGACTGGGTCATGGTTGTGGTCCCAGTGGACCCACTCTGCCCAGAGGCCTGGGAGGAGACCAGGGTCGGCTGTACCATCCACTGCAGATCCTGACTGGTGGTGATGGCGGTGACAGTGGGCACGAATGAACCGGGCATCTCTGCTCCGACACTGGCCCCTGGCCCGCTGCCCACAATGCTCAAGCCAGCGCCCGCTGACACACACTCCTGTGCAGGAGAAACAAAAACACACAATGTAAAGCCACTGGCCAGTAAACAGACAAACAGAGGCAGAAATACAGGCAGGAACCAGCTTGGATTAGCTGCTTTCTCAAAGTTGTTGTCATATTCGCCGCCATCATGCCAACCTCACAGGCTAAACTTGACCTATGAACCAAGTGCTCCCATCAAGGTTACATTTTTTCAAATGGACTGCATTGTTAATTCTAATTAAGGTCATATTTTGAATTGTAACAAACTACAATTCTATACAAGATAATTGGCATGACATAGCACATTATACCATTTATTTATTTTGAGCTAATAGCAATATCCTTCAACTTGTACTAAAAGGAAAAAAAAGTCATTCCAATCATCTAAGAGGAAAAAACAGCAGTCGGCTAAAGTAAGCGGAGTCTGAATCTTGAATTCACAGTTTTGAATGTGCTGTTGCTGTGTCACCACCTTTCTCCAGGAATCAGGATTTAAATACACAAAGAAAGCTCACAACTGTCGCTTGTCTTTGTTGTTTCATTTTAGAGCCGAGGAGAACAGTCATATTCATATAAGCGTTCAAAGACTCTGAAGAGTCCGCCTCGACCAATCGTTTCTCTCAAAGAGAGTCGCCCCTCCTTCTTCCTCCTCCCCCGTCACACCCCCGGTGTTCCCCTTGGCAACGCGACGTAGCGCTCCAAAATAGAACCAGCGCGTACGTCACGGCGAGGCCGGTGAGGGGAGCGCGTGGAAGGAGAAGAGCGGGGAGGGGCGGGGCTTCGGCGCTGACGTAGGAGAGTTCCAGCGCCTTGTCATCCATTCTGCGGCGTGTTGTAAACTCAGCACGTTGTCAAGAGGGCTGCTACTGGGCTTACTACACGCAACACGCAACAGACAGCGGCATATTTACAATATGTATATCTGATCACAGGAGTATACACGTAATGGCGGCTCCATTATATACTTCACCAGCCTCAGATACAAATACAAAAACAAGTCGAAGCCATTATGATTGAAGCTATACTTTCATGCATCAGAATATATTTTGTAATCATAATATAATGGCATATTTGATGCTATGTTGTTTTACCGTTTATGACATAACATTGTTAAAACATATATAGTGTTGCTAAACGACCACGCGCAATAGGATCGTGTGAGAAATATAAGCACATGCCATATTCATACAGTCAAATACGAACAGGTCCATCTGCGCCAGACTTTTTGCATTTACGGATGAATAAACAAACAAAAAATGGGACAGTTGTTCTTATGTTTTTGTTTTACATTTCCATTCATTCTCATCATTATTTGAAATAGATCTCAAACTTACCTGCGGAGCACTGGTGGTCGGCGGGCTTCCGAAGGAGTCCACGGAGGAAAGGTACTGGGACTCTATAGATGGAGAGGAGCCACGGGAACCGCTGTCTGGGTCGCCGGGGAACCCTTGGTACATCTCCCCGGAGGGACCGGGAGAGAACGCGACACCTGCAGTAACCAGAGAGAGCGCGATGTCACCTGCAGCGGCAGGGCAGTGCACACGATTACTAAAGAGAATGACTGAAGTTAGGCCGTGCGTGTTACAGAGCCCACATCATTAGGCTACATTGATTGGTTTTAAAGAGTATATTCTCTGATTCAAAACAGTTGGATAAGCAAACCACCAGCGGGGCTAATGGTCTGCATGCATGAATGGGCTATTACACATCACTGCTGCAATAACCAGACCATAGAGTCTTTTATGCCGGACGAAGTCTGAGTTCATTTACGAAAGCAATGTCAACAGGAGCATGTGTCTTAAAGCAGCTCATATTAAGCAGCCTGACAGATGTTTCGGACCTACTTTTAAACGGCGATTTGTTTTTTTTAAAGAAAGCATTCATTTCAGACAGCGCACCACATACAATACATATTGACCTACCGTTGCTGATGTTTTTACTATTCCCCGTTGAGGTGCTCTTGGTCTCTTTCCAAAAAAGTTGCATGAAGAAGATTAATCCAGGTCCCCGCGTCAAGGGGGAACGCGTCCCAGGTCAATATGTGAAGAAGTCCTCTCTTTGTTTAAATCCTCGCAGCGCTCCTTCAGCCCCTCGTCTATGTGCGACTCGGCTATAGATCCATAAAGTCCGCTCAAGGAATGCCGGAGGACGTTAGTTTTACGGTGCACAGTAGCAGAGCTTGTCTTATGAATGGATCCATCCTCCCCGAGTATAACCAGGACATTTCTAGCTTTTAAGTCCCGCCTCGGAGTTCCGCTGACGTACATGCCCATATTTGAGCTTTGGTGTTGTGTTTGGTATCCTTGGTGACGTTGAGGGAATCCCTCTCCCACTGAAATGGACCAGAAGCTCACCTCGCCGACGGATAATAATAGATGTTTTTTTTTTTATATATATATATATATATATATATATATATATATATATATATATATATATATATATATATATATATATATAATATCACAGGCACGATATATTTCTCACCGTCTGACAATTTCTAAGAGGAAATTTTAAGAAACTTCCGAAAGTATCTATTTCGGACCATCTAGATTGGGACCTTTTTGGCTACGTCAAGAGAGACATTCATATTCCTATAATGGCGGAATAGGCATTTCCATGCTTTAGTTAGCCTGTTATTGGCTGTACAGAGGACATGATCCACATGGGTCTGAACATGTAGCCTATGGCTCGAGTATGAACTGGAAAACACTGGAATATATAATCAAAGGCTTATTGCAACACTGAGAAATACATCTAAGTCACTTCGGAATCCCGCAGCAAGGGAAACCCTTCTGTAAAGTTTCTCAGGACACGCCCTCTGGGTCCTCTGAGCGCGCTCACGTGGAGAGGAAAGGCTCCGCGTGAACGCTCCCATACCTCCAGTAGAGACTGAACTGATTTACATCATTATATATCTTAGTGGAGGTAAGACACTGTGTCACACAGCAGCCCCATTCAACCCAATAATACACAAACATACGTAAAATTGTAAGCGGTGTAATTCTGTCACGGACAGTGGGCAGCGTGACGGAAATAGGCGCCTGTCACCGCAGACATCACAGCACATGATTCATTAGCCCACACGAGGACACAGTGGGAATGTGGCAAGGGGGCAAACTGTGAATGAACATCTCAAATGCAGCCTACATGTCGTGAAGCATGTCGCGGGGCGTGCACGCTGCGGCGTCAGGCCCGCAGCTGCAGCATTACGGTGTTACTCAGAGCTCCAACACGTCAGAGAGGACCGGAGGACGTGGCGGCCCGTCCGCTGCCGAGCCGGGTGACGAGCTGATGTAAGTCACGTTCATGAGGAATCGTTGAGGTGAGCGGCTCATAACGCAGGCGAGCAGCCCACGATGACAGCAGGACGCGGAGGGGAGGGCGGGAAGGAATCACGCAGAACTCCTGACCAATGGCGCCATGTGATCGCTGCTGGTGACTACATGGACGAGATGGACAGTTTAAACATCGGCTACACGCAGAGAGGAGCTATTGAGAATAAACCCGATAACCGGGACCACGTGCTTTCCATGTGTGTAGCGTTCTGTCGCCATGGAGATGCCGTCGCCTCTGACGCAAGGACGTATAAATTTGGTCTTTTCTGTTGTGCCGCCCAACAACCGGTTTCCCTGGTAACCGGCTCTGAGTGACAGGCGGCAACAGAACACAACGTGGCTTCCGGGTTCTTTCTGCGCGGCAGCAGCAGCACGAGGCTGTTGTTGCGGTTCCCACTTCAGCTCTTGTTCGGTAACGCTTCCAGGGAGTCACGGACGAGTTGTTGTTCGCGTTCACTCAACTCGTGTCTCGTGTCGTCGTCTGTAAAATGCACAGTGTGCGCAGGCGTAGCGACGCGTAATATCCACTCAGGCATCTTAACCGCGAAGTGAGCAGAGCAGGCAGCCGATGCTCCTTCATGGAGCTCAGAATGATCAGGCAAAGCAAGGCGAGTAAAACAGATAACAGTACAAGTAGCTCAGCAGCTGAACGGTGGCAGTAATTATGTTTTAAATGCCGTTTGCAGATTTGTGTATGACATTTAATGTTGTATTTATAAAGATAAACCACTCATTAGTCTCACTTGATTCCTCAGAACAGATTAAAACAAACAAGAAGTCACTCTGGATGTATTAAGATCACTACACACAATAATAATAATAATAATAATTATTAAGATCACTACACACTGTCCAGTAAGAGCTACTGTCCAAGCTGCAGTTTATGTGAAAGTTGCGTTGTGGGTGAAATACATATTACAGTGAAACAGCTTGTCACCGTCTGATGTCTCATCACAGTCTAAACCGCTGTAGTCATGCATACATCATCATGGACATCATGGACATCATGGACATCCTGAGCTGTGGTCCTCCCCTAAACCCCTCTGTTCCTTGAGTCTGTCTGTGCATGCTGTGGTCTAGACTCCGGTCAGGTCAGGTCAGAAATAGATGCAGTGTTGTCTAATGCCCTGATGTGCTTTGTTTTGCTTGCCCCTGTTTCTTAGCGTATTTTCGGGAAGCCACTAACTTGCACTGTGCTCATGAGGCCAGCCCCTGTTTCCTTTTGGAAGGCGGGCCCTGTCTTCCTGCTCAAAATATTTGTTACCAGGCAACGGTTAGGCCTGTCCCACTTCAGAGCGCTGTTGTTTACACCCCTTCTGGCTCTGGTTCCCAATAACATTGCATAAGGCTCACAGGCTTTCCCCACCTCACTGAGAGAAATTTGACCGCTCTTTTCTCTCCAGCCAATGAACAGGCCTCATACCCTCATACCCTCATACCATCGTTTTTCCCTCAGCCACTCAACAGTTTCCTTCTGCCTTTGTCTGCAGTTTTCACTCAGCGCTGTTCTCAGCCAGTCAGAGCAACGCTCCCGAAACCGAGGCCATGTGTTTGTAAAGAAGATGCCTAACTTGACTTTCAGAATCCCTAAAGCTCTTTATTACATGGTCTGCCCCATAACCGTTTAATAACACATTTATTCTGGTCTAAATCCAGTAATTCTGTCTTGGCAACGTTGAAGGCCTTGCTGCACGCCTATGTAAACATGGCTTGTGTACACTGCATTAACCGAGATGCTCCAGTTGAAATTAAAAAGTGGAGCTTCGATTTTATTATTATTTCAGTTCAGATTGAACCGTACACTTTTGAACTTGGGATATACTTTTTTTTTGCATGTTGAAAAAGAAATTCATAGATTTTTCATTATTATTGACCACTGATCAAAGTCATGAAGGTTTGAATTACAAGACAAACAGACATGTGATGCCTAAATATACATCGCCTATCTTTAGTTCCCTGGAAAGCCAGGATATTTTGTTCAATTTTCGTCAATTACAGACGGCAGTTTGATGTCACAGGCTGTGGTGTTGCATTTGGTTTTGTTATGTTGTAAGGCTCATGTTATGTTGTCTCTTCCTATATGAGGCTCATACACTTGCCTATGTAGTATTTAAATGATAAAGTGAAAAGAAAAATACATGCTTCACTGGCCTCAATGTCTTTTATCTTACGAGCAATTACTGAAGACGTGCCAAGCATTGTACCTTTCATGACGGGCGGAGTGCAGTTTCATTAGTCTTCTGTCTCACAGCCTCGATATGAACCTCCACCTCCTGATTCCCTGTCGTGTTCAATATGTTGTTCACACAGACAGAATTGGATTTGTGTTACTTACAATTATAGGGTGAATAGGTTTTATTCCAGTTAGAATGAGTTATTAAGTCATTTTAAGAAATATTACATGTGAAGTTGTAGTTTTTTCATCCATTAATTTTCTGGTGCCCATCTGGACTCATTGAACCACTGGGCAGGACGCTCAGCAGAATACTGTCAGGTGTGTGTGAAGCATCCTGACCGGCTACAACTAAACTGCACCCTCAATTTAGTGTGCAGGGAAAAGTGTTTCTCTTTGACAGCTTGAAGCGCGTGGTTAACATTGTAATAGAAACGCTACAATATGCATCGTGAATTATTACGTTCAGAGGGAAACATATCTTACGTTTACTTTGATATCTCCATGGAGGTATCTCTGGGTGGCAGATAGATCAAAGAACACAGAGTTTACGCCCTGTAGTTTGTGTCCTGTGTGAACCAAGAACTTTTGTGGCTTTTTGGTTTTAGTTCACTTCTGTCGTCATTTTAAACCATGATGGTTTTTACTAAACCTAACAAAGTAGTGAGATATCAAAAGGAAACGCAAGATACGTTTCCCTCTGAACGTGATTCAGTTTTGATGTATGGGAACATCATTTTTACGAGACAGGGCTGAGACCTGATGCCCACAACTGAAATGTTGTCGCCTTTTGATACATAGAGTAAGTGCCTATATAAACTCCTCACTCTGTACCAAAGGATGACTCATTTTATTTATTTAACTTCATTTAATCAGGGACTCTTGCTGAGATTAACATCTCTTTTTCAAGAGAGACTTGAGAACAAGGAACATTCATGAGACAACCAGCACACATAAACCACATAAGACCAGACTACTGACCATCAGGTGACCCGTAGAGTTAATAAAACAAGTCTGAAAAGAAACTAACGCTTGGGGCAGTTTATACCATATGAAAAGGTACATAATACATGACATCTGTTCTGCCAAGAGTAGTATGCACATATTCAAGGTAAATGATTAGATTGTGTACTCTAGTTACAAATAAAATGAATATATGAAAGAAAACTATAAGCCTTCAGCCTCTTGTATCAAGCTGACCTTGTGACTTAAAGTCAGGAGTGTAACTCACACATTAGTACATGTAGCTTCGTCTTCACCGTGATGGTCCACATGCATACATCTGCTAGACTTCAGATGCAGCAGGGAGCCACTTCTGTCTTACTTGTGACACCTGAACGTTCTCCTGAAAGCAGCAACCAAATCATGTGCTTGACTTTCTGCTGCAGACACACATTTGGCCTCACGGGGATTAAATGCCCATCGCCCCTTATTAACCCCACAGGAACCCTCAACCGACAGTTAAGAGCACAAAACTCACGGTGAGTGAAACACGTCAGTGTCCGTGTGAAGAGCCGGTTACATTGTTTACACGTGTGACTTTCCAGTTTTTCTTGTTCCCTGCTCCGGCACACAGCTCCCTTCTGTCCTGTTTACGTTAATGTACTTGTGTTTATCCTGTGCAGTCCTTGTGACTCTGGTTAAATACCAAGCTTGTGTGTTTACATGAGCCCACACACGCACAGCAATAATTTACTGTGATCTGTGGAGAAGGTAAAACATTTGACTGTGCATGCGTCACAGCTTTGGTTGTGGACTCTTTTGAGACAAAAATGTCCTCACGTCATCTAGTTTCCCCAGCAGAGTGGTGTCAGACCTCTTCAATAGGTGAGTGAGGCTGCGGATGACCGTACTGTAAATAGGCCTTCAACAGCACTTCATGAAGCACACATGAGCAAAGCTTCGTGTGGTAAGTAAGGTTATTACAAGACAACTTTGTTGTCAATTTACACTGAAATGTATTCTGCATTCTTAGGCAATTATGATGATGTACTTCAGTTTGTTTGCTGTCATCCCAAACCCATAAGTGTGCGACCACATGTAGGATAATCTAGTTTTAGTGTCTGATATATTGGCAATGCCTGTAAATAATCATCTTTGAAATTGTTCACAGCATCAGAACAACTGTCGTCCTTTCATTCATTCTTTTTGTTGTGAGTGCAGCCAGAAACGTCAGCATCGAGGTGCAGAAAGCAGAGCGGGTGGCTCTATGGTATCATGCGCTGCATGGGAGTCGGATCCCTAAAGTTAAATGCAGTCAGTGGGTTTCAGTGTTCCACAGCTCCCTGTGAGTCAGGCTCAAGCAGGCGCGTCAATCCTAGCCTACTTCCAACGGAGCGAGGGAGGGAGAATGAGGGTGAGATCAGAGGTGGAGAGTCACGCCGTATATTTAGTCAATGCTGTCATTAAATACCGTGTTAAACATATTACACTCATTTCCTACATTTTAAACACATTAGTCCACTTTCTTGTCATAGTCGTAAAAGCACAGGTGTCAAGTGTCCCAGGAAGTCATGGCAGTGAGGCACCAGGGCCCTGAACTAAGTACCTTAATGGGACTCAGAGGATATTGATTTTATGAAATATACCTGTGTCACCTGTCACATGACAGATGAAGTAGCAGATTGGGATTTTACATGCATTTACATTTTTTTAGGACTGTTTTGTGCTTACTTAAACAAATAGCAGTGAGTTTAGAGTGCTGACTCAGCTTTAATCTAATGAAGCATGCAGACATTGTGGTTCTTTTACATATAAACCCCAACAGTAAAAACACAAAGTATACAAAAGACTTCAGATGTTTTATTTGAGTGGCTGAATAATAAAGATACTCCATTAAAAGTCACGCAATAAATGTAGTTGAATAAAATGTACAATATTTGTCATGCAGCCCAGTGATGTAGAAGTAAAGTAGCATGACATGAAATACTCAAGTAAAGAACGTCAAAGTACCTCAACATTGTACTTGAGTGCAGTATAATGCTTGATGTACTCCATTACTTTGCAACACTGGCCGTCTGTATGTATAAGGGCAGTTTTGTTTGTATGCTTCACTCCAGCGCATTATGAATCAGAGACTGGGGGTAACTAACCCTGAGGTTAAAGTCCTGACTTCATTTTGAGTATGTAAAAATGTATGTACAAATGTTTGTACTCACCAGGATAAAAGCGCTTCAAATACCCGAAACATCACTTTTTCATTTGTTAAATAATATCATACAACTAGATATCATCCACTAGAAAACACTTATGACATACAGTGCGTTGCTCTAATTTCAACAATGAAACTGTGAGCTAATTAGAGCCGACAAAAGGACACGCACTTCAGATCTGCTACAGATCTGAAAGCAATACCTATAAGCGTTTATTTTTCACAGTATTTCTGCCGTTATTTTCATTTTTCATCTTCATTATTCCCCCCACTCAGTCTCTCTCTGCTTGTTTCTATCCTGACGGCTTTTTTCTTCCACTCCCCCCCCCCCCCCCACTTCTTCTCTCTTCCTTACATAAGGACTGCCCTATTTTGTTCAGGGACCAATAAGCAGTAGGAATAAAGGGAGTGAGTGGGTGAGGAAGAGGGACTGAGATCTGGGGGTAGAAGAAAGGACTGTGTGCACTGCACACGTCAGGAAGACCGGCATTTGTCCCCACCATCCTCCTCTGTCCTCAGTGCTCCTCGTCTACTCGCCTTCCTTTTGTTCTCATTTCATCCCTCCTCCCGTCTACCCGTATCTATCTATTTATGAACACAGTTATGAGGTGCTTAAAACAACAACTTGAGCATGACACACAGTGACGACATTCGGGTAATGAGTGTCATTTCAAACATGTTTTTGCTGTGTGGCATTTGAGACTGACGGCAGCAGTTTGATGTTTAGCTTTGCACACGTGGACTGGTTTTCAGCATGTTATGTCTCTATTATGTGCATTATTAGTCATATTATTCACTGTTTTCACATAATTGCTTTTCAAAAACAGAATCGCTATTTTTTTTGTCCAAGTACATACAAAGAACTAGTCTCTGTTTTTCTGCGTACACAAAAAAGGCAAAAACAGCTGGGCACAAGGAAAACAATACTACACAACTAAAAGGTAAAGTATAGACAGGTATGTTACACAGGTTGTGAAAAAGTATATATAAGTAAATATATATATACTGTATATATATATATATATATATATATATATATATATATATATATATATATATATATATACTGTACATATATACATTCATATAAAAAGCAACAATGACCAAAATTTAAAATAAAATATATAATGTAATGTTTTAATAGAAAAAATAAATACTGTAAACAGCGTGTATGATTTATATTGACAGATGTCTTTTATTGTATAAAACATGTGCATTAAATACATTATCCTAATATTGATTTAGATTATAATGGCAGCAGGCAATCAGTGTTGGGTTAGCTGTCATTTCCACAGTTTTAGGAGCATTCAGGTTTTCTGACCCACCAGAGGTGATCAACCGTCACCGATGAGGCCAATGGCCGCTGAGTCTAGGGGCAATATGGTATCGATACATGAACGCCAAGTATTGATCTTGCATTATATAAACTATTAATATTGCAATTAGCGATTTTAGAAGATAAGAAGTAAAGAAGCTATGATGGTGTTGTGATTCCTGCACTGAGACCCAGTCTCATCTCCACCCTCACAGGCTCTCAGGCGCGCTCCTTGAGGGTTTAGGGTCGTCCCACTGTCACCTCATCGAGTGTTTGAGGACTCACAAAAAGAGCCCCTTTTGAACCCTTTTTCTGGCCCAAAGGAATTACCCACAATTCATTGCAATGTGACGTTAAACATGGTAAGGAGGAGGGCACGTGTGTTCAGCAAATTACATTTACTCAGAAACATTAAGGATTAAAGATGGAAAATAAAAACATGAAATCAGAGGATATTTATTTAGTTATTCATCAAATATTTCATTTTGTCATTGAAGCTGGTTTCCCTTTTGTTATACTGTGGTGCGTTCAGTAAAAAAAATGGTATTAAACAAAAGTGGATTATAACCATAAAGTTTTGGTGAGAAACTGAAAGAACTCCAGTTTGAAGCAGATATCTTCACATTAATATTATGACCTGTTTAATTTCATAACAAAAGCTCAGGAGTTTATTCTACATAATTAAAATGACTAATGCTAAGATTTTTTTATCAATAAAAATACAATATGTTATTTACTAATCATTTAAAACATTTTTTTTTATGCAAATCACCACTATAGATGACATAAACAAAGTAAAAGTAAATAGTTGATGATGACAATAAATACTTTAGTTCATTAAGCTTGTTAGAAATGTTCTGGTTAATAATCATGAAACCAGGATATTTCCTCTGACAATAATCATGATATCAAAATGTAATATACATAACATAATAACATCCCTAATTGCAAATACAAATGAAACCTTTTGGTAACAATTGATTTTTCAGTCTTCTTTCTACAGGATGAGTGTTTCTCTTGTGCGGTCGAGGGTAAAGCCAACCTGATTGGACTAGACTGTAATACAAGCAGTCCATGATGCAACATTTATGACAGGTTTCTATGACAGTGTTGGTCAGTATGTCTGCTGAAATGAAAACATCATGATGCAGCAATACAAATGAAGAAGTAAGATGAACCGAGTGAAATGTCTGGGAGGATGGTGTTGAACGCAGAGCTGAAGTCGACAAACAGAATCCTTATCCTTATGGAGGTGTTTTAGGATGTAGTGCAGTCCCATATTCACAGCATCGTTCATTTACTCCTGTGATCGAGGGATTCTATGGGACCGGGATGATAGTGGAGCCTTTGAAGCAGGAAGGGACTTCAGCTCCTGTGATCCAGTGAAGATGACATCCAGCATGTCTGTCTCAGAGGTTTACTGTAAAGAGATGCTGAGATCAGTTCAGGGGGCCGGCTGTGTCTGCAGAAACACCCTGCTGAGAGAAAGACATCCAGTTTGTAGGATATCCAAAAAGACATGACATTCTGAACCGCCCCCTCTCCCAATGTCTGCCAAAAATACACAGTATTCAGTGCTTAGAAATATACAAATAAGAGACAAATCAAGCAGAAGTATATGACAAAAGAAGTTGAGCTCACAAATGTCAGTACAGAAGGAGAAATAACCTAAATAATACGGTCCCATTAATATTATTTTAATAACGTATCATCACGTGATAGGCTCCTAAAAAATGAGATTATGGGTTACCAGCGGGAGCACAAGTCAGTTGAGGATCCTCTTAATACAAATTATTATTTTTAGTTTCAGGAATAACGAGAGATTACGAAGGCCGAAGTTACACGCAGAAGAGTCGGTGATTTCCACAGTTTAAAATTCAAACCATTTTTACTGTGGCAAACTGTGGCATTGGTTGATTAAACTGTAATCACATTTGGGGCCATGCTTAAGGTATCCTAGCCCACATGTTCTTAATTACAGGATGCACCTTCTATCTGCAGAAAGAGGATCAGGTGACCAATCGACATTAAATCCAATTTCTTTGATGATGTCATTGTACAATCCAGTGTCATCCCTGGTCTCATGTAACTTCACATTAAAATGATCCTGTGAATTCAACACATTGAGGTATACATATTCTTAATTTGGGGAAAAGGGAGCACCGATATCAGTAAAGACAAAGTTATATTGGTGCATCGGTACTTACTATATCATGTTGTGGCATTTCTTTAGAGCTAAGGAGGCTCAGGTTTAGATGTTTATTCTGTATAAAAAAGACTCAAACCTTTACACATGCAAACAGACAAAACGTACGCAGGTCGAAAATAGAAAAGGAAAACTAATCAAATTAACCTCAAAGATCTTTTGTTGCTGTCTAATTGCCTGAAGCGTATTCATGTCGTGAAGTTGGACGAAGTACAAAGCAGCTTCAGTGAGATGTTACATCACTGTCATGTTTCTGTGGCTCAGACCTGGTCACCACCGACCATAACACATGTAAGAACTTAAATATAGAAAGAGCAGGGGGAGAGCTGCTGTGATGCACATGTCACTCTTTGCATCACAACTCATTAGCCATCTTCACGACTTGTAAATAAACACGCACAATAAATGCACTGCCAACACACATCTCTAAATACCCTGGCTCTGACGACTGAGATAGCACTGCTCATCAGATGTGTGCGTGAGCGAGCCCAGGCTAAATTTGCAGCCAGGGAGCCGACTTACGCAATCCTCCCTGGTCTGCCTCCTGTGTCTACACAATGGCTTAAAACCTCACAGTTCTCAAAGCATCCCTCCCCAGATCCCACTCCCACACTACACACTACAACTCCGGCACTATTCCTGTAGCAGCCCCCGCCGCTGTGGCACGGAAATACCAGCACCTCCAAGAACAGACGCCAAGCCAGTCAGAGCATCATCACATCCCACAGGACAGCTGGAGGGAGGGAGGAGGAGAGCAGGTGGAAGGATGGGCGCTATCGGGAGAGAAGAATCAACACAGAGAGAAAAGAGGAAGTCAACAGAGGACTCAGTTATATCCTGGTGGATCAGCCACAAACTGCTTCTCTTTCTTTTGATCTGGATGAGCTGCTGCTCTTCTCCGGAGGTGTGTGTTGTTATATTACAACATCTATGAGGACCACAGGAGTGTAATTACTGTTTTCCTATATGTATTGTATACACATAATACCAAATTAATAGATTTTAGGGAACATTTTCTTTTTTGATGTCCCATTTAGTATTTAATTTAGACATACTTGACAGGTTGACAGAACACGGTAAAGTAACTGTAAGGAGATCTATCCTCCTATCTATCCTATCTATCCTCCTATGTGTTCATAGGTACTGATCTTAAAACAGGCAATACAATATGTTGATATATGTCTTGATAGGAGATGTTATATTCATTGATTAGTGTACATGAATAAACACTTACACATGTCCTTTGTGTGTAATTAACTATTTAGTAAATGTTTAAGTAGAAATTATAAATGCTAATGTCTCGGATTTATTTTTATTACTAAAAGGTTTATCTGCCAGTGTTTCATCAAAGCTCATTGTGGTTTATAGTTTGTACGTTTAGGTAACTTCTTCACCTCTAGCGCCACCATGAAGTTGACATTTGTAGTCTTGAGTGAAATAACCTCAACTTTTGGATCGATTGCTGTGACATTTGCTGTCTCACTCAGGATGACTTGTGATAACTTGTGAACTGGCTGACACAAACAAGAGCAAGCCAAGGGTTCTGAAACACAGAAATAAAACAGTGAAGCAGGCAGCGTTGATGGAGAGGCCGAACACTGAGCTGAAAATCTACTGGTCCTCCCTGTCTCGCTCTTCGTCCTTCTCTCTATTGCTGAGGACAACCTGTGTGTACTCAGCTAACGATGAACAGGAAGTGGTGTGTGAGCAAAGCTGCTATTAATAGCAGCATGTGTAGAAAGGTGTGTGTGTGTGTGTGTGTGTGTGTGTGTGTGTGTGTGTGTGTGTGTGTGTGTGTGTGTGTGTGTGTGTGTGTGGAGGCGGAGGATGCAGATTGTGAGACTCAGACAGTTACTAGAGAGAACAGGAGGGGGAGAAAGAGTGAGCGATGGATGGAGAGAGGGAACGTAGTGGAGGTGGAGGCGAGTGTGTGTTGACGCTGTACGTGGCGTCAGGGAGATGAGAATAGAGATGCTGCTGAGACATAAACCTCACACCCTCAGCGGGGCGGGCAGTGCTCTCTCTGACTGTGTGTGTGTGTGTGTGTGTGTGTGTGTGTGTATGTGTGTGTGTGTGTGTGTGTGTGTGTGTGTGTGTGTGTGCAGATATTTCCCAGAGTATGATCATGTGTGCATAGATGAGTAAACTCTTGGGCTTGCAGTGATTTTGCAAGTTGTGTACATAAAGTTATGCGTAAGCTACCATTTCATTCACATTGAATTTTTGGAAACACATTTCTTTTTAATCATTACAGAATTTCTAAAGAGCAACTTGATAAATTATAATTACTTTGAGAAAAGGTGTAATAATGTGGACTCTATTTAGGTTTTGAAACCTCTTTCTTGTTAATGACAAAAGGAATAAGGACACTGTAATTATGAAATCCCTTTTATTACAATGTGGATTAATATAACAGTATTACATGAGTGATGGTGCTGCATACTCTGTACTAACTCATGTACGTATGTGCGTAACTGTATATCTTTCTAAATTCTATAATGTATTCTATAGTATAATTTAGTTTCTATATTAATTCAGTTTTAATTTTAATTTATTGTACTTGTATGTAATGTGTTCTATTTTATTGTTTTATTCTAATGTATACCTATTCTGTGTGTGTAATGTGGCTACAACTGCATTTCACTGTGCAATCCTGTATTGTGTATTGACAATAAAGCCAAACCTTGAACCTTGAGCCAGAAGAATGAGAATGAACATGATGAAGCAAGAATAAAACAACGGCATAGCATCGCATGCACGAGGCACCGGTGAAGGAACCGTTTTAAAATACAATAAAATACAGTTGTCTATGTGTAGATCAACAGCATGCCGTGGCTCGGGTCGAATGTGGAGACCCTCTCCCTGAAGCATCTTCACACCATCAGGAACTGAAGCAGCCACTGCAGAGGGACGGGTGTAAACACACAAAACAAAACCTGTCCAGTTTGACATATGAACATAAATCTAAGTATATTTGGTCAGATACTCACAAAGTTGATTCCTCTGTCTTTCACCTCTTGACTGGTCTCTGATTCATACAGAGCTGAGGAGAAGAGGGGGAATAAAGTACCTTTAGTAAAAGTACCAAAACAATACTTTTTAAATACTCTGTTACAAATAAAAGTATATATATATATTTATATATATATATATATATATATTTATATATATATATATATATATATATATATATATATATATATATATATATATTATATATATATATATGTGTGTGTGTGTGTGTGTGTGTTACCAAAAAGCTTGTGCATCCTGGTGACACATGACACGAAGCCGTGGAAGGGCATGTGAAGCTCTCCAGATGCAAAGCGCTCAGACAGCAGCTGGACTACCTCCGTATCACACTGCATCCCTGGGAAACAAAGGAGTGAGCGATGGTGTGAAGACCAAACAGCCGTAACCAGCAGCGTGTGTGTGTGTGTGTGTGTGTGTGTGTGTGTGTGTGTGTGTGTGTGTGTGTGTGTGTGTGTGTGTGTGTGTGTGTGTGTGTGCATACCAACAGCTTGCAGAGCTACACTGAGCTCGAAGGGGTTCATGGTCCCAGAAGAGTCCTCATCGAACTGGATAAAGATGGACTGAAAAAGAAAGCAGCACCAGAATAAGTACTGATGACACTACTCTCCGTCTATTTCTATCTTTAACACACACACACACACACACACACACACACACACACACACACACACACACACACACAGAGCTGCACCTGCAGATGGCGCAGACTGGACAGCAGGGTTCCTGTTTGTTCACGGCTGAGACTGCAGCGCCCTTTAGTCTGCCAGCAGAGTTAAGGACATCTCAACAGGACAGAAGTGCGATAAAGTTATGAGGAAGCAGAGTCAACTAAAATCAGTGGGGCGGCACAATGACGCAGCCGGAGGACCGGGGATCTGAACCCCTTCATCAGCAAGCATCAGCCTCGCTTAACTCACAAGGTCACACGTTTACAAGCTTCAGGTATTGTCATTGCAGGGTTGTACTGTAATGGTACTGCAAACTGCATTGTGATGTACTACCCTGTTATACAATGACAATACATGATATATACATGATGACGATATGTGTAGAGGGTGAGACTCACAGGAAAGAAGCTGCTCAGACAGCTGGTGAAATAGCAGCTGACGCTTCTGGATCTCTTGCCAGATAAAGCAGGGTATTGTCTTTGAATATCCTTTGGGCTCTTCGCAAACACGTCTTGTCAGCAAAATCACTGATGTTCGGTAGATGGTACCAGAGATGTTCTGAACTGTTTCATCACACGCTGTAGAGCCCTCCTGTCCTGAGCGTGCACTAATGTGAAACTAGCATGTTTAAGGTCACTTGTGAGTAACACATAATCTTGAAATACAAGGACTCAAGATTGTGAGTTATATTAGAGAATATACTGCGGACAAAAGGATACATCCTCTCCAAAGATGAGCTGCCTGCATGTTTCCAGTGGCAGATGGTAATCTTTTTCAAGAGCTGTGATGGAAGAAAGGCACCGATTGATGCAGAGTAAGAAAATAAAGGTTTACATTGGATTAATATGAGGAAAGGTGAAGGTGAGGACAAGTGCAGCCACTTTTATTACTTAACCAAGCTCAATGTACTCTCTGACTGCAGCTGTGAGCCTCTGTCTAGACTGCTGACCTCAGTGACGCCACGGGTAACTTTTGAGGGAAGGTGTCACTACTTTGCTCCCATCTAGTGGCCATTACTGGTATTTTATAGTCAAATATCACGAGGTTTGTTATTTTCAGAGGCAGCTAAAACACAAAAAAACTGATATACTGGAGATTGTAACCTGTGTTGAAGAGCTTCATGAGCTCCTTGGCATTCAGTCTGTCATCCTGAGGGGGAGAAAGAAGAAATATCAAACCCAAAGGCCCCAAATTTACACTTTAGTTAAATAAGATAATGTAGAAGAACGATGAGGACTTCTTACTGCGCCAGCCTCCTCATCGAAAGTCTTCTTAACTCTCACTTGATCCTCTGGGGAGACAGGAGTAGCCATAACCTGTTGGGAACAAAGACACCAAACTAATATAAACATATTGTATTCTAGGCCGCTATTGGCTGCTGTCTGAACGTGTGGACGCTCACCTGCAGGAAGCCAGAGGAGCAGGTGAAGTCCTGAGTCCTGGAACACAACGTTCACACCAGATTGTCTCTTAAATTATACTTGTATACTGTTTGAACCTTAAAATGAATGCTTGCTATGGGCTCAGATATTTTATCAAAGTATGTGACAAAAATTCTACTTTAGTATTAATTATTACCAGCAACATGTACTTAAAGTTCAGTTTAGGGACTTCAATTATGAGTTTTTTTCTTTTTTATATGTTATGCCCACAAGTTAATATTTTGTGGACGCAAGTATTTTTTATTTTGTGCAACAAAAACACTTTATTATTCTTATCAGTGACCTGAGCAGATCTAATCAGCCACAAATATTATAAGTTAATATAAGTTGATCACGTGTTGCATGTCAAATCAAAGTACTGAGGCTGAACCAATGAAGAGCAGTAACAACTGCAACATATGTTAAAGTATTAAGTCCAAGCAATTGGAAATACTCCAGTAAAGTACCTCAAAAATGTACTTAAGTATAGTACTTGAGTAAATGTTACTCAAAATACAGATAATACAGATGATTATTATAGAGTACAGCTTTGTAATTCACTGTTGCTTTTACATCGTAGTGTTTTAACAGTTACACATTCCCTCCATCTCACCCCAGAGTGTTTCCGGTCTTGGAGAAAATGCGGACAAAGAATTCTCCGGGCTGGTTGGGTCGATAGGTGGAAGCCATGATGACGTAGTGACCCGGGTCCAGATGCAGCTTCCTCCACGCACCCCTGTGGCACAGAGTCCATGACTTCATGATGCGTGTGTTTAATGTAGATACCACCAGAACACGTCTCTGTCTGGTGTGTTAACTGGATGTATATAGAATTATCTCTTTTTTTGTCACCTCTGAACAAATTCATTTTTGGATGATAAAGTAAAATTCCATTTTAATTTTCTCAGATGAAAGACATTACTTATCAAGCTATGCATTTATTTGGAAAACTATTACTTGCTTTGTGTGGACACATGTTTGTGAGGTACAAATATAATGAATAGAAATTGTGTTTGCCCTAGATTCAGTGCACCCAGTATAAAGGATGTTTCCCTCTGTAAAGTCCCTCCAGAGTAAAAGCACCAGAAACACATATTCTGCTTTTATGAACGTCTTTACCTCTGAGCTCTATATTTCCCAGAGCGACCCACAGGGCGATTTGTCATGAAGAAGTCGCGGCTCAGACACATACCCTGAAGCTGTATGAAGACAGATATACGTTCTTATTTAAAAAAACAAAAACATTATGAAGAATATAAGATTGTTCTGATGTTAATTCAAGCATACAATAAAAGACAATGTACAATCTATTGGCCATGAGATACTCACCTCAGGAGGAACCTGCAAGAAAGAAGAGACACAAAGACGGGTGTGAGTTCATTCAGAAGCATAAAGGTCAGAGACTCACAATGTTCAATAAGTCAATAAGTAACACATAAAGTAGATTTGACCTTGTAGATGTGGAAAGCGATGTAGAGGAAGTGGACTTTAGCCTTCTTCCTGCGGTTTTTCTGCAGCAGCTCCACCAACACCGTGCACTGTTTGGCCTTCTCCTTCTGTTTCTCTGCTCTCTTCTTGTCATCTGGGGTTATCTCCTCATCATCCTCCTCATCCTCCTCATCCTCATCCTCCTCTTCCAACTGGTCCTGCTCTGTGAGAACCAACTGGAACTGAGGATTCTTCCAAAACGATCCTGAGGAATACAATATGATGAATAATTAAATGATCCAGGTGAGGTTTTTAATGCATATTTGCGTACACATTCATAAACGTACGGTTGTATTTGCGGCTACCACCAGCAGAGCTCCCCGATACCCAGAATCCTTCATGTTCACTGATGGTCCAGGTAGAGGAGGGAGAGGCAGGTGAGCTTTCCACAAGAGAATCAGGATTCACACTGCAGAGCTCCACAACGTCGAACAGGCTGCTGAAGTCCTCAGCACTGATCCTAGAGAGGGTCATTTAGTCAGCGAGCTTATTGAATGTGAGAATATGAATTTAATTAACTTGTATTTCCATGTTATGCAGCTTTATTCTACTTCCTCTTAGAGGCAAATATTGCACTTTTTACTATTTAAATAAACTATTTGGATCAGCTGAAAAATCCATCGTCACAAAACTGAAAACAGGGCTGTTTAATTAAGAGATACAAGGTTCTCACCGGACAGACAGAAGGGTTTTAGAGAATGTGATGCCCTGCTGTATTTACTATAGCCAACTTTAAATAAAGGAGTAAAAGACATCTACAGCAGTAAACTATGACATACACATTAATACAGCAGTAATATTAATCTAGGATCATCAAATAAGATATATCTAAATAATTGACAGAATGAGTATGTTTTACGTTCATGTACTTTATGAGTTAGCTGATTATACTTGTATGCATTAAGTAGAATTTTACGGTGCAGGACATTTACTTGTAATGGAGCATTCTCAGTGTGGTATTAGTACTGTTATGAAAATAAAGGACGTGTACACTTGTTCTCTACGTTTGAGTCTTTTAGCACGTACCAGAACTCTCCATCTTCAATCTTTTTCAGCTCAATTCTTTCCTTCTCGGCTTTGACCACACCATCCCACTCTTTACTCCTGCAGGCACACAAAGAGAAGCCGAGTGAGTGCTCTCTCCCCTGTATGCAATGTGCACAAGCAGGAGGCTTCCTCACTTGTCACTCCAGGGTCCGCGATATTCAACAAAGCCCCAGGGGTTCCTCAGCTTCAGCAACAAAATCTCATCCAACGCTTTTGTTAGCTGAAAAGTGAAGAGAGAAGAAACTAACACACCAGTAATGTTTCAATAAAGTAAAGTTTCACTCACAACTTTCAAACAAACACCGCACATCTTTAAAGTTCTCCAAAAATGTATACGACAAAAAGATTTATTTTTCTCACTGAAGAAATGTGATCAGATTAGATTAGCTCAGGGACGGATGATGAGATTTTAATTTCAGTGAGATGATTTTCAATTTGATTCTATTTTTTAATTACAGTGAAACAGATGAGATGAGATGGGATTAGATTAGATTAAATGAAATGACATTAGTTGAGATTATTTGAATGAGATTAGATTAGATTAAACTGTATGTGATGAATTGATCTGAGTGGTCTGAAATTAGATTACGGTCTTTGTGGAGAACATTACCATCGCAGTAACAGAAAGCCCATTAGACTACGTAATGAGTAGTGTAGTGTAGTAATGTGATGATAACGATGCAACAATAATGAATGACAGAAGCTCTCTGTGTCACACTAGCCTTGTCGGTGTCGGTGATGGCGTAAGCGTGGCCCTTTATCAGCCCGTCTCCCGTCACTTTACCGACCTCGCGGTAGCTGCTGGCCTGTGAAGACGAGGAGAGGAACTCAAGTGTTTCTAAAGTAGCATCCAGCTGTGTGGTGCGAACCTCTGGAGGTGTGTACGCACCTGGATGAAGCAGCTGAGCAGGCTGCCTCGAGACAGGGCGGCTGTCAGAGACCTCCAGAGGACTCGAGGGGTACGAGACGAGACCTGCAGCGAGTATGCGATTCCTCCTGTGAAATCCTCCATCCCCTCTGCAATGTTGCCGCCCTTCAGGCTTCCGTAGCATCCGACGAGCCTACACACGATGAGGTGAGAAAGTGTATTCTGGTCCAATCACTGTAGCTACACACACACACACACAGAAAAAGGGTGTTCTCAGACATTACAACCCAGACACATATGCTTGATAGTGAAAACTGACTTGGCGTAGGCTTTCTCCACCAGGGCGCTCCAATACTCGTGGCGAGTGTGAGAGTAGCTGAAGAGCAGACGGCCTTCGCGTACTGGCAGCCTGTCGTCCACAACCACCTCCACCCACTCACCATACTGCCAGAACTGCACAGCGACACACAGGGAGAGAAGTGGAAGCACTGAATCAGGAGGAAGACAAACGGCAACGAGACCCACCTGGACTTTTTTTAGTGGATTGTTGTTTGTGTCCACTTAATGAAGTCCAATACTAACTCTCTTTAAGCTTTGCTTTTGGTCTCCACCTACTCCTGAGAGAAATATCTGACTTGTCAGAGACATACATATGTTTAAAGTGAATCAAAACTGAATGAAGAAAATTCACAAAATAAACACACAGTTCATGAAACCACCTCCTGAGGCAGTTAGAGTTCATGACTAGGGGCGTGTACTGTACTGCTAATCTGTGTGTACACAGCAGCGGCTTAGAGCAGGCCTGCACTGGCCTTTCATAGCTGTGTGTGTGTGTGTGTGTGTGTGTGTGTGTGTGTGTGTGTGTCCCAAGGGAAGTCCCCACCTACATGTCTGGACTGCTCTCCCATCAGCCAGACACGGAGAAATGAGTTTCCAGTCACATTCTCCCTAACAGTCTACAGGTCAAAAGAATCACTCAGCAGAAGCTGTAATAAAGATCTATATTAAGATATATTATGTTTGCTTTGACACGATTGATACGTCTAATAGCGTGATCATTTATTGATCTGTGCTTGGTTTCTAACCAGGAGATACAGATGAGGTTTTATGTTGGTCTCTTCTTCTTACATGTGAGACCACCATGCAGTGATGACTGCAAGATGAGTTGATACCTGTTTGATCCATTAAATAAATACCAGAGCTGTGACAGCACAACAACTAAAGCAATACGCATCTCCCTTAATATTGCCCAATCAGATCATTCTCCAGAGACTGAGAATCAGTTTTTCTTACATGAAGAAACATACAATAAGCATGTGTGAATTATATAAATCAAATGTCCATATGTGCTTAAGTTCGGTGTTTAACACATACCCTGAAATGGAAGATCCCTGCGTACGGCTTGGACAGGCTCTGGTTGGGTGGAACCACCTTCACAAAGAGTTTGGGGTGCATGGTGAGACAGGACAGGGCGGCTAGCAGCCAGCAGTTACCTGGTCAACACAAAGAAACACATGGACACATGAAGCAGCTGCGGATACATCTTAAAAGACTGGTAGTGTTTGTAATTAATGCTTTTAAGGCAGGTGAAGCTCTCTCTCTCTCTCTCTCTCTCTCTCTCTCTCTCTCTCTCTCTCTCTCTCTCTCTTCCTCTCTCTCTCTCTCCCTCTCTCCCTCTCTCTCTCTCTCTCTCTCTCTCTCTCTCTCTCTCTCTCTCTCTCTCTCTCTCCCTCTCTCTAATAAGCCACATTCCTCCAGCAGACACCTGTTCTATGTGTTTTCTCTGGAGATGTCAAACATCCTGGGATAGAGTTTGAATGAGAACATAAAACTCTGACATGGAAGAACAAGAAGGAGAAGAAGTACAAGAAGAACAAGAACAATCAACAATTTAATAAATGCCAGAGAAGGAAGGAACGCTTGCTGTTGTGAAGAAAACATTGTTCTATTTCCCCACAAACCAGAAACACCCAGAACAACCCAGATTTGAACAGTCTGTGGGCCGTTAAAGACCGAGCCATGACGGCGCCTGGACCCCTGCAGATTAGGGTTAAGGAACAGCGTCCCTCCTCTTTCCCCCTCGCTGTGTGTTTGAAGTTCGGTCCCTGAGACTCTGCGGCGCTGACATCATGTTATGAAGTCACTGAAATCAATAGAAACAACCCGAAACAACCAGGATGCTTTGCAATGCCAGTTTAAGACACGACCCACATCCCATTGTTTCATTCCTCTGAGATTAGATGAGCGGTTGAAGTTTTCCTGACACTCACCCAGTTGGCCCTGACAGATGTCAGTGGTGCCAGTCGTGCCCTCCACAAACACAGCGTTCTCGCTGATTTCCTGCAGAGATGGAGCAAGAGGAGGGCAATGTGAGCACAACACAACGCACCACGTCATATGAGAAAAGAGAAGACCTTTTAAGAAAAGGTGAGACGATTAGCTCACATTTTTATCAAAAACTACAAATATATCACCAGTTCACAAAGTGTGAATATCTGCTGGTTTTATTTATGATATTAAACTGAACTTGGGGGGTTGGACTGTTGGTTGTTACAGCCAAATTCATAGTATCCTCTTTTCATGCTAAGTCTTAAATGTTCTTCATGCTTTACACACTTTGTCAATGTGATATATTAGTTAAGGTAATATGTGACTGAAAACAGTTTTTACCCTCAAAGATCTACCCTGTTGGCTCAGATACTCAGATACTTATGTGTGTTACTAACTTTGCCTCTTGACTGAACCACACCTGCTTTAAATCACTATCGGCTGTCTACAACTCTGCACACCCCGTTGATAAGAAGAAGCAATGCCAATAAGTAGGACATACATTACACATCACTTTATTGTGCAGCCATCTGGTTTAACATGTACAAAACAAATACATGCAGTCAACTTTCCTTTACCTCAAACTACATGTTGGTATGCCTGCAGAATATGCTTTAAATATGCATTTCTTATGTTTTGGACGTATGGGGAAGCTGCACAGTGCCATGCCATGATTATTGATTATTTTACCATTTAAATTGTTCTGTTAATTGTTTGAATAAAGACCCAAAACGCCCTCCAACATCTGGCACGTTACAGCATGCACAACTGTGTCTACCTTGGGTCGCTGCCACTTGATCGCCTTCTTTGGATCCGGATCTTCCGGGGTACCGACGGACGTCTGCTCGGCTGGAAAGCTTGGATCAGCAAACAGCTTTCCGGACTTCAGACATTTTTCCAGCAGAGTCTTGAAGTCCTGATCCATGAACTTGATCGGGTTCCCGATGGAGCCCAGAGGAGCCTCCTTGTCAGTCGCCATGATGCTGTCAGTGGATCCGCAGTCCAAATGTTCTGCAAAGTGCGGCTTGGGCAGCCGGTGCTTAAATACACATCAAAGCGCACACCCACCAGCGCCTCCCCGGCTCTGCCCTGCCCGGAAAGGTATGCAGAGCGCCGGGGGCCGTGGAGAGCTGCAGTCGGAGTAATGACACGGTGCCAACAGCCTCTTTGATCTCCTAATGCGTCATCATCATTCATCGTTATCGTCCAGAAGGCCAGAGAGAGGAGACTGCTTTCTGTAGGAAGCTTCCATCAACTTTAGTTCAGGACTTTATTCTACACTTCTCTGTTGAATCCGGGAAGCTGCTTTCATTTACAGCAGATCAGAGGAGACGGAGTTCTCTCAAACTGACGCTAGGGGGCAGTCTACTCAAGATAAAGCACCACGTCACTAGGTGTCATTACATTATGGTGGTGATGAAGATGAAGATGAGAACGGCATTTTAAAGAAGGTCTGTTCTACTGTTGTTAAATGACTTACAAGATGTAGAGAAGAAGCACACCACAAATAATGAATTTAATTACGAGAAGATGTCAGATAGAATTGTAATTCTTAGTATTATTTGTCACCTATAGAAGATGCCTGATAATGTGCTTTCATATAAGTTTTCTGAAATTGTCGGTGCTTATGATTATAATTGTAAATGAGTTGATAAAATAAATGTTGACACACTCATCCGTTGTCAGTTGTTGCATGAATATTTTTGTTTCTAGTAAATATTTTACTAAAACAGATGCTATAGGATCAAACATCATTCAAAATGAAGGCAATACAGGACTGGGCTCTTTGTTATGAATAGGCTTATACAATGTTATTTCTAAAGTAAAAACTCTTTATTAACAAGACCAAATAGGATTTAAATTGGTGTGTTAATAGATACTGCAATGGATAAAAGGATACCAGTTTTATAATAATATTTATTTTATTTTAATACAAGGCTTCATTAATGTTAATAAATCAGTTATACGCCAATAATGAGAACAAATCTTTGGTTGCCAGGTTGTGAATCTTTGTCCTCCTTTAACTGAACAATTTGTCTCTTCTTTTTTATTTGTTCATCAGACTGCTCCAACAAACCTTTGATGGACCAAAATGAAGAATATATTAATATGTATAACGGCTTGTGTTTTCAGTGAGATTCTGACGACTCAACAGCCAAATACATTTTACAACCTGGCAAATCAAACGTTGTTCTAATTAAAGGTTTATATTAGATCTATTATTAATGCTTTATTATTATGTTGTGCCCAGAACAAAGTAAACAAACCCAAAGAAATATTACAATGGAGAAACATTATTTCTTAATTTTCTAATACATCTCTTTCTTCTTGTGCAGTTTTCTTCTTTATGTCTTATTTACAACAATTAAAACAATATACAACATTACCTTGACACAAGATAATCCCTGTAATTGACAGATTTTTTAAATGAGTTAGCAGAAGACTGATTGTCAGTGTCTCAACAGACACCGGTGTCGTAGACTATTCAGGGCCTTGTTTTGTTGTGATGCCTTTATTGACGTTTTCGGAGGGGGTGCTTTGGCTCCCTCCTATAGACCACTTATAAACTCTGCTCGGGACTCAAGTAATCTGAAGTGGACATCCAATTACCGTTCCCCTCCTTCCTCTCTCTTTCTACCCTCTTGTGTCTGTCACTCAATATATTTAGTTGGATATCCATCTCCAATAAACTGTTGTCCTGCGGTGCTCAATGCGGGCCTCTCCAGGCCTCTCCAGGCCTCTCCAGGCCTCTCCAGGCCTCTCCAGGCGTCTCCGGGCGTCTCTGGGCGTCTCGGGCGTCCCTCCATCACACGCCTGATTACACTGAAAACGTGAGACTGACCAGGACTAAACAAACAAGAAGAATAGCGACACAGATCCGCCTAATGGTCACCATTTACCTCCATTCATGGGCTCCCCATTATGTCCGTATGGTCTTTGAGGACGGGATCATAGGAAGCCTCAGCGACAAAGGTCAGAGGGCCGACCAGACACTCCCACTCCATGACCTGCTCTGATCCCACGACCCCGGCACCAGCATCCCCCGGGCCCCTCTCTCTCCCCGCTGGTTAACTGGCTTTGTCCCGGCTCCTTTTCTGCCGCATCACTCACGTGAATCTCACCGTGTCAGGAGATCATCAGCAACGCCGAGGAGAAACTAATGGAATATACCTGTAGCATATCTGTTTTATCTTTCTAATTATGCTTTTGTTTAATGTCTGTTGTCTTATCTTAATTATAAATAGACTTCTTACATCTTGAGCTTTTCATTTGATTTTGTTCCACATAGTTTTGATAATACTGAGGCACATGTATAGGCAATATATATTTATGGATTGTTTTTCTGTAATTTATGATTCAACTCATGTTGAGGTTTAGTCACATTATTAATTGCTGAAGTAAAGAATCACTAAATATTTTTGTTTTTCCCCACTTTCATAAGAACTCTAGCATGATTTTTATAGTATTTACATTTTATGGTACCTTATAGTTCTACTCAACTTAATTTTAGTGGAAGATGTATTGTTATTTTAATCCACTATGCATTTGGTAGCAGGAGTTACTTTGCAGATGAAGATCTATGATATGATCTGTTTTTAAATTATGATATATTGTTATAGACTAAGCAGCCCAACAGTATTTAAACTTAGAATGTAGTTAGAATGAAGGCAAATGCTGTTTGCATGTAAATGCATCAGTAATACTAATTTGATAATGAAAAATATCCCAATATAACTATGATGGGATCATTCTGCAGCATAATGAGTACCGACTACTTTCCCTACAAGGATCAGTTGCATGGATGCAAAGTCTGAAACATAAAGACCGTAATAAGCTGGGTGACAGTGGATATGTGTTCCATGTGCAGACTTCAGTTCACCTGACCTCAGGCCTGCAGCGGACAAACACATGAAAGCATTTTCACCTGTCATGGGACTGAACTCTACCTCTTAACCTTACTATGCATGCTAGCAGCTAACACCTCTGACCCAAGCCATGTGAGTGTGCAGGGAGGGGGTTTGGCAGTGAGGGATGTCAAATCCAGTTTTTCTAGTATTTTTGGACATTTCTTGACTGAACGAGAAACAAAACTGACTGACCTGCATATATTTGTTTGCCTGTGTGTGTAATTACCTGAGCAACCGACTAACTGTGAGGTTCACAAGGAGGGTCGCCAGGTGCAGCAAGTACAGAGTAGTGTGTGTGTGTGTGTGTGTGTGTGTGTGTGTGTGTGTGTGTGTGTGTGTGTGTGTGTTTATGAAAGACAAAGAGAGTAACAGCCGTTTGAGGAACAGTTTGTCAGCGAGTGTTTGAGCTTGCAGATGTTTGATTACCTCATCTCGCCATCTTCTAAAGATTGTGATTTGGTTGAACTGTTGTTCACCTTGAAGCTCTGCACATGACCAGAATACTGCAGGTATAACTTGTAAAGAGACATTTGCCTGTAAACAGGATGTGGTATAAAAAACACTTTTGCCAATATTCAGACACCAAAACAATGATGTACTCCACCATTAAGCTACAAGGAATCTTTGGTTATCCCACCAACTGTTCAGACAGTCAGCCTGTCCCTATGTGCAGGCTCATGTCTAGAAGATCCTAATGCAACCCGGCATGCTAACTAGCGCTGTGAAACAACTCTGTCTGCAGTGAAGAAAACAAAATTGAAGCAAAATAGATTTTTTTTCATGAAAGAAAGAGAAAATGGAGTCAAGGTCAACACTGAATAATCACATTGTATTATAACACATTGTATTGTATCCCATTGCATCATATCTTATGTTATATAATATTGTATTGTATCATACTATATTGAAATGTATCACATTGATCTGTATTGTCTAGTATCATATGTTATATAATATACTGCATCTATTGTATTATATCTCATTGTTTTGCATCAAATTGAAATGTATTGTATCTAACGTATTGTATTGTATCATATTGATTGCATTATATGAAACATATTGTATCATATTGTGTTGTATCAACAAAGTAATGTTCTTAGTTCAAATCTACTGAAAGAATACACTTTGTTCAGTTAGGACTATGGTTGTAAACAAAGCTGATTTCAGAGATATGGCTCTCAGAGGCTGTTTGGTGTAAAGAAGTATTGTTATGTTTGTCTGTGTCGGGCCACCACACCCTGTCTTTGCAATCTGTCGAAAAACAACTTCACTGGGATGAACATGAGCCCGTGGCCTTCACTCTGGAAACAGCCTTATTTAGGTTAGTTTAAAATGCATTTTCACCATCATTATCTGGCAACAATTTGTGCCTGTTTGATGCAACACGGTCTCACGCTGTGAAAAAAGAGAAATCACTGAACTTCCTCTCTTTTGTTTTTAATCAACCGGACTGCAGTCTCATCAGTGCTTCCTTTACTCAAACCCAACTGAACGGACACTCCTCCCACAGGGCTTGTCCTGCGTGATCAGTGACATTATATCAGCCCTCATAAGAATGAGCCCTCCTTGTCTTTCCATGCTTTCATTATCTGGAGGTATTGAATGGCAAAGAGAGGCAGTGGATTGACGGCTGGCTGCCCGGGTAGCGTTGCCCCTGAACCCGTCCTCCCTCGCTCTCACCGTTAAGGTTAGGGTGGTGAGGGGAGGGAGGAGAGGTGAAGTGGGTGTAATTCCAGGGTTCAGATTTCACTCTGCGGTTATTGCGGGATGAGAGACGGGTGAGAGAAGGTGGGGATTGTGGGAACCGTGCAAGGATAAAGAGCAGAGAGGGAGTCCTGCGGTTTGTCTGAGCACTCCCGAACGCATCTTTCTCTTTCTTGTTATCCCCGCCTCAGTCTGCTGTTGATGATTTAATCCTCAGCCTCTGCCTTCTCCTTCTCAACTATTCTGTGGAGGACGAGGACAACAGGATAGGGACTGCAGAGGTGATTGGAGGCTGCACACAGTACGCCATGAGAAATGTAATTAAAAATCCCAGTTAATTGGCTTTTTCCATGATAAAGCACAATCTTCTCATACATAAGTGAGAGCCTCTCATGGCCACAGGCCTGCCCTGTAGGAAAGCAAACATAGAGCTCTGACATCCCCTTTGTTGTGAGCATTTCCAGAGCTAATCATCTTAAATGTAATCTGAATTTGTGATTGTGCCACTCTACTGACAGAAAATTGGACTTTGCGTCTATAAACACCACAAGGGCGAGCAGTACGGCTCAGTCAGCCCATTTCTAGGTCTGGAAATGATGCAGGCCACCGAATGTTTTCATCATATGACAATGAGTTGTTTTTGGTGGAGTCCTAATCTGAATATCTGGATTGTGGTGTTCCCATCCTGGGTCTTTTTAAAAGGTATATCACTAATGCAATTATCCACTTTTATCCACATAAACCGTCTATCTCTATTTAAAAAAAAATGAAGGCAGACATTTCCACTGCTTTACAGAGGTTCACAAATTCAGTTAGTTTGAAATAAAGGCTCAGTCAAATTTAATGACTAAGAATTTTAGTTGAAGAAAATAAAACTGGCAGACAAAAACTATATTTCTGTCTCAATAACTTTATATCAATTATATTGATAATGTAATGATATTGAGTTGTAATGTTGTTGAAGCTGCCAAACTAAACCTTTCTGTGAACGTTGATGTGATTCCGCCTCCAGAATATATTTGTATTGTTGTTATATCATATTGTGAAATTAAATCTATGGACAATAAGGGTATGTGAAATGATTATAAAAATAAAAGGCAACATTTCTAACATCATGGCTATGGCCCTGGGGATAAGGAGAGAAAATAGGTGCATTCAGGTTTTTTTAAATTTATTAATAGTTTCACAAAACAGTATTTTGTACCACTAACTAAACCCTTTGATGTTGAAATACAACATTAAAACTGCTGCACAATGTTACACAAACCAAAATCCCTCCTCACAACACTATAGAATGTGTTTAGCAAAAGTTGTTAAAGTGTGTATTTGATTAAAATTCCCTGTCACAGTCTCTGTTGGGCCTGTCCTGAAGCGACCTCTCCAAAGCCGAGACAACCATCACACCTCAGGTCCCAGGGACGACTGCTCAGAAAGCAGCCGCGCTCTCCTATTGGCAGACATTATCAGCGCTTCGTGCTGTGATTGGCTGGTGTGGGTGCTGACCTCGTCCTGTGCAGGGGTTGACGGCGCCTCAAGAGGTGTGGACTCAGGGAGACAAAGGGCACTCTGGGACGTGGAACAGATATCCACTCGCTGTAGGGGCTGCTGTGCTGTGTTCTGCCCTGGATCACCTTACCGTACATAATTGGGTCAATTCGAGCACCAAATGGCGCTTGATTTGGCGCCCAACAGACAGACAGGGCATAGTTTACCAGAGGGAGAGAGGTTGTCACCTGTACTGTCCTCCCTCCTTGTTTTTCTGTCTCTGTGGAGAGAAACGGACAAACCGACTCATCTGGTTCTGAGGGGCTTCGGTCTTCACTTCCTCCTTATTCTCTGTAACACAATGGTAATTGGTAGGAGTGGGCGTGTGTGCATCTGGTGCAATAACCCCCCCAACACACACACCATCCACCCCACAGCCCCCCACCCTGTTGAAAGCTCATTAAAAGACCTGCTGTTAATGAGCTAGAGGGATCATAGAACTTCATTTTCATTAGAGGGGGGTGGGGTTAAGGCCAGAGATGCTGGTGCAGAGGTTTTTATGCCCTTAAAATGGAGTCAGCAATTATCTCAACCCCTTGACACTCCCCACCCACCCTGCCTCCCAACATGCCCACAAACAACTGGCCCTCCTCAATGTATCCTGAGAACCCCTTGTCGCCCATGTCCCATCACAGCTCGCTGCACCCATCTCACAAACTGCAGGAGGACTGACGCCAACTCAAATATATCCACACACACACACACACACACACACACACACACACACACACACACACACACAGCGTTTCTAGACAAAGCCAGTAACATCACAAGGATGTAAACAAGGAGTGAGGGTCCCTAGTCCAAACACTCACATTAAAAATTAATAACTCAGCGCCGACTGTGGTCCTCAGAGGAACGACCCACTCTAACTGAGACAACATCCTGGTGAGAAAAGATACTTATAAATAGTTTCAAACGCTTTGTTCTGGGTAGCAGAAGAAGAAAAGCAACCAGAGCAGAAAAGACTCCACAACACAAAATATTTCACCTCAATTCTTTATTGAGGAGCCTCTTGAGAAGGTGAATTACAAAATGGTGTCAAGTTTACAAAGACAGCGGAGCTTCACAATAGCCGGTTCAGCGGAAAGGAGACGAGATGCTAGGGAAAGTGGAGGCAGTTCATATTAATAATAACAACAATAAGCATAGCAACAGCAAGAATGTCAAACTATGTACAAAATATTATCCCTGAACAGTTACACTGCACTCGTTCACGATCATTCATTACACAACACGCACAAGAACTTCCCTGACATAAATGTAGATCAGATATGATCACAAAGTCATCACAGTAGTCACAAAAACGGTGGCAGGACTCTACTTGACAACTTTGACCTGTTTTTTACTAAATGCACAGGTTCCTCTCCCTTAACTTGCGTTTCTTAAATCCTTGTCGGTGACACGCCTGCCAGAAGCACGACGCCGTGATTATGAGCTACGGAGTCGTGGTCTGGACACGAGATCACAGGACAGAGGGTTCCAGTAGAAGTGTCACCTGAGCATCCCCCCAAATATGTACAAACAAACACACACACACACACACTCACACAAACTCACCCAAGTGCTTCCCGCAAAACTCCAATCAACTAGATATCTGCACCTCTCAACCCTGTTGTTCAGCAGTTACACAATTCCCAACATGCAGCATCCATAAATTAGGAATAATTCAAACACAGGCAACTTAAAAAAAAAAAAGAAAAAAAAAGAAAAAAGAAGGAAGTTACTAATGGCTGCAAAACATGCACGAGCTTCAAGCAGTCGGCACTTTACAAATGTAAACAATGAAAGAGAGGAATTACCGTCACAATAACAGGTACAGATAGAGAAAACGATACACACTCGTGTCACACATGTCGGTCAAATTGCAGGTTTTTTTATGCATAGAAACGAATCATGGAAAAGAAAAACATCAGTAGATGACACATTAAAGTCTCCTTATTCACATTTATAAAATTAGAAAACAGAACATCATCCACACATACCGTCACAAATTCAGGAGCACAACCTTGCCAGGCTCCTGGAGCTGTAAACATGACATAAGTGACAAGTGTTGAGACAAGCAAGCGCCTTTAAAAGAGGAGTCTGAGGAACTGCAGGCGGACAGTGTTTGGATTCATTTCAACTTGTGTCTGCTGAAACATTTCTAGTCTTTAAAAGGTCTTCTCAAAAGAAAACCAGCAACCACTAGAAAACACAATATGACCATGACCATGACAATAGATGAAGATATATTAATATCGTTCTATTGCGAGGCTTTTTTTTTTATTCAATAGAATCCCTTTACTATATTATCTGGCAGTTAATATCTGTCTCCACCTGTCCGGTCGCCCGCCAGAGAGATAAATCACTCGTCTTTTGCATCCTGCACTGCAACATGGTGATCGGTTTCCTGTGTCTGTGTGGACTGTGGCGGTTCACTTCCTGTTCAAGAGCTCTGGTAATCTCCCTGCTGAATGTCATGGCCTTGTTTTTGCTCTGTGGTCTAAAGAACTGGAGGCACTTAAGTTTCAACCAGCAGCTTTGCATACAGTCATGAACAACGTGGCTCTGCGCTGGTGGAGAGGACGGGACTGCTGCTGCTTCTTTAAACTACATTTCAGTTTTACTCGACTGATGGGACTAATTATTTTTATTGAGGGGCGACTTAAATCCTATACAGTGCTATTTTAATGTCAATAAGTGAACGAGAACAGCTTTCATGGCGCAGAAGTCAAAGCTAAGTTCACCTCCGCGTTGCTCTCAGGTGGCAGAGCAGCAGCTGTGACGGCGCCGCTCTCCACATACTCTGCTTGCCCCTCTTCTAGCTCCATGCTCGTCACCACATCACTCTGAATTTTTCTCTCCATTTCTATCTGATCCAAACTGGCTTCCTCCTCCTCCATTTTCACCACTACTGCGTCTTCGTCGGCTTTTATGGCAGCCAGCGTGTCTGCGGCGCTGGCCTGTGCGTACGCTCCCACGCTGGCGTGACTCAGGCCGTGGACTTTCTTCAGGTGTTTCTCCAGAGTTGCGTAAACGGTGAAGGGAACCGAGCACAGTTGGCACAAAAAGGAAGCCTTGGCTCCCTGCGCGCCGTGCGTCTTCATGTGGCGCGTTAACTTAGAGCTCTGAGCGCAGGCGTAGTTGCAGAGGCCGCAGCGGTACGGCCGCTCACCTGTGTGGCTGCGGCGGTGCACGGTCAGGTTGCTGCTGTTTCTAAACTGTTTACCACAGTACTCGCAAGCTTCATCTTTCTTCTTCTTACCAGCTGAACAAGCAGTCGTACTGCTGCTGCTGTTGTTTCCTCCGCCGCTGACACCTCCTACGCTCCTCCGCTCATTCTCCCTCTGCCACTCCTGCACAACCTCGCTGACTTTGGCTGAGCTCCACTCCGTCTCCCTCTCCATGATTTCCCCCGTTTCATTCTCCCACTCTCCGATTCCTCGCACTCTCTCGCCCATCTCCGGCCGTTTGGGCGTGCAGTTTCCACTAGCGATGCCGCTCTCGCCACTGCCCCCCGTCTCTCCGCTCTCCAGTGAGCCTTCGGAGGGGCTGGCGCAGGGCGAGGTGTGCGGAGGCTCCCCCGGCCCCTCTGCATCCTCTTCCCCTCCCTCTGCCCCCTCTCTCTGCCGCTGGTACAGCCTCAGCAGCTCCCGGTCCGGCGGTCTAACCTGCGAGGTCAGCAGCATCAGGCCTGAAGCTACGGACGGGTGTTTGGGCTGGGTCAGGTCTAACTCGGGACCCTGGGCTCTCACTTCTGCACCAACCGTTCCCTTTCCCATGAGGATTCCAGCCGGCTGCATTTGAAACCTCCCTCTCATCCCATGCCTCCCTACGTCCTCCTCCAGCACGACCATATCGACCGACTCGTACCCGATTCCTCCACCTCCAGCCACCCTGTGATGGTTCCTTATGTGCCGGGCCAGCTGGCCACTCTGGCCGAAGGCTTGCCCGCACACGCCGCAGTGATAGGGCCTGTTGCAGGAGTGAGTCCGGCGGTGGGTGGACAGGGCGTGGATGGACTGGAAGTTCTGGTCACACAGCTCGCAGTGGAAGTCAGACTGGAGGGAACCGGTCTGAGGAAAGGGAGAAGCTGCTGGTGGAGAAGAGGACGGAGACAGCATCAGGCCTCCGGGGGAGCTGCCGGTGTTGTTGTTATTCCCCTCGGCGAGGTCCCTGAGCCGCACTGAAAAGTTCATAGCCTGCATGTTACTGGAGGAGGAGGAGGAGGAGGCGGCGTGTGTCTGACGGGAGCGACTGAGGCGCAGGGCGGAGGGCTGGAAGGCGGAGGCAAGGGCTTGGCTCAGGTGGCGAGGGTCCAGAGTGGCTGTCGTGGACTTGTGCTCTTTAAGTCCTCCTCTTCTTCCTCCTCTCATGTCTGTATCTTCCTCCTCATCCTCTTGGTAGATGCTGAAGGCGTGTGCGTGCTGAGCGTGCTGTAGGAGCACCCATGCAGATGGAAACACACATTCACACTGCTGGCAGGTGAAGTAGGAGGGCTCCAGATTCACTGGAAAACCAAGACGGACAAAACTGAGTTAGTATTTTTGATTAATGTTAGTTAGTAAAGAAAACAAGTGTATACAAATACAGTTCCTGTCTTTTGAAATGTCTTGACTTCCACTAGGAGTGAAACAATGAGGTCGGTTTTTTGGCAGCTTTGAGTCGCAGGAGAAACAAGCTGTGAACATCCAGCAGATGCACCAATTTGAACTTCAAGTTGTATTTGAGTCCACCTGATGAATTCAAGTCACTCTCTTTTCGCTCCATTTGTGTGTTTCTACACTCTGGAAACTATATGGATCTTTAGCTGTGTTCAGTCGGTTTGGTGCTGAGCCGGTAGTGTAAAGTGTGTTGTTAAGAGTAGCTGCCAGATACAGCCCAAATGATGGGTCAAAGAATCTAAACAATGACTTAGAAGACACCATAAAGTTATAAAAACAGAGTATCAGCATGATAAAAGACACATCTACCAGAAGAAAATATAGGAAATAGTCAAAAATAAGGAAAAGGTGTGTGGGAAAGCATGACCCGAAGCAGAATAGAGAAATGGTGGCGCAGAATCAGAAAGACTAACAGAAGCAGTCGTGTTGCAAAGTACATCTGGAGATATTTTTATATGTGGATAGCTTTGTCTCCTAACTGAGAGCCACTCTCCAATTAAGCTGCAAATTGCTAATTAGCAGAACGTAGAAAATGAACGCTTTATGCAAATCAGGCACTGACTCAGCCTGCTTGACAAATGAGGCCTTTCTGCATAAATCAAAATTGGAGAGAAGATCCCCAAATTGAGGGGGAAAACAGTTCTTTTTTGGAGAGGTTCAAAGCAGACTCTGGTATAAGCCTCTTTCATGTTTCCTCAAGTCAAATCCTTCTGTATTTTACTGGAGGGGGGAGGAGAGTGAAGATGAAAAAGAGAGCAACTGTTTCTTTCTCTTTTCCCCCTCGCCCGCCCTCCCTCTGTCTGGAGAGAGAGGAGCTGTGGTGTTCATGTCCTTTAACCTAGCCTGAGGAGAAACCCAGGAGAAGTTGAGATACTTCTTTTAAAAATAGGGTGAAGAGTGAGAGCAGAAAGAGAGAAAGAGAGAGAGAGAGAGATAGGTAGGTCAGGGCTCAGGAGATAAAAAGAAAATGAGATAAAAAGATTATAATGTAGTACGGGGGGCCAAGAGACACCACGAAATATGTCACCCCTCTGGATTGTACTTGAGACCCATCCTCCAACCCCAGCCCTCCTCACCCCTCCCCAAAAAAAAACTCCAAATCTTTCCCTGAGGGGGGGCTTTTGTCTCGGGGTCCTGGAGTGAAACACAATACCCAGCCGGTTTCTCTTTCCTGCCCCTCTCTCCCCTTGCTTTCTCTTTTTTTTTTTTTTTTTTTTTGTCAGGATTCCCATTTGGCCTGGGGTAGCACTTGAATATTAAGCAGAAGCAATAACTACTAATTAAAAATGCAGATTGGCTGGGAGCACTAACGAGCAGCAGGCAGAATCTAGTCTCCCCTGGGAGGCAGAGGGAGGAGAAAAGAGAGGAGGAGGAGGAGGAGGAGGAGGAAGGGGGGGGCGAGAAATTGAAAGAGGGCAAAGCGAAAGTGTGTTGAAGATGGGGGGAAGAAATGAGGAGGGGGATGTTGGAGAGGAGGAAAAAAACAAACAAGGAGAATAAATAAAAAGGAATGAGACAGATGCACGCCGCTCTTCGGTAATCCATCCCTCTCTCTTCTCCTCCGTCCTCGCTTCTCTCTTGAATACAGAAAATAGACGGAGGACCTTTCTGTTGTGGGTAACTGCCGTTTCACTTTCAGTCATCTCAGATGCTCAGTTTCTGCTCCAGCATACCAGAAACAAACTATACCATCTTGGGAGATAAAGACACTAAAAGCTGGGTAAAACTTATTTACCAAGTCCAAACGGGAGCTTATAAAACTTTAATCCAAACTTATCCACTTTTTTATTATTCACAAGCTGTCGTGCTCTTTCCCCCTCGCCTCGTGCACATGTTAGGCTTGTTGTATAATCCTGCGCGCAGATAATTACCAAACTTGTGCGTATTCCGACTGTAAGTGAGAGATGAAAAACAGACTGAAATAGAAAAACAAAGAGATTGTGGACAGACGGAAATGGTGCACCAGTCCCCTGAGCGTTACACAAAGGAAGGAACTGCTAACGTGTGTGCACATGACAGGGTTTCAAAATGCGCAAAGGGGCACTGGTACCTATATTAGTGTGCAGCAAGATGCTGTCAATCATTTACAACATCCTGCTGCAGTCTCCCCTTTTTCACCTCAGATACAGCATGACCTTCAAATATATCTGACCTTTGCAGGAAAAATACAATAACTCTCCTCCATCTCAAACACATTGTTAGCCACTTTTAAAAAAAGGATTGTAATGAGAATTCATGAATTGCTGATTGACTTCCACCGTGACTTATCATATTTGGCATGACCATCACGGTGTCTGCACTTCTTCTTCTCTCAAAGAAAACAGCAGCAGAAAAGGCGTGAAGAAAAAGAGCTTTAGGAAGATCACTTCTAATGTCAGACACAGAACGAGAAGAGCGGGACGGCTTAAGACGAGGACAATGTGACAACAAGAGAAAGACGGAGAAAGCGATGCATAAGATGAAGAAAAAAGAGGAAGGAGGGAATTCCCAGGAGCTCAGGTGGCTTGGCCCGGGGCAGAACGGAGGGAGATGGCAGAGGAGCTGCACATGATGCAACGTCCTCCATTACAGTGTCATGACAGCCAGGAGAGCTGCACAAACAGCGTCACATTCACGCTGCCGCACTGTGGTGCACGACTACAACCAACCAGGACGGCCTGAAACACTGAAACATGCTCCGGTGCTGGTGGCTTCAGTCTCTGTTGTCCAGGGCGCAGTGGAGGACAGAGATGCAGAAACATGTTTACCTGGCCATTCCACCTCAGAGACTGACAGTCAGGGAGATGGAAGGAGCTCAGGTGCTCAGTGCGGAGCCCTCGGGGACCCTCGGTACCCTCCGAACGCTCCTGACGCCTATCCTTTCCACACAATTAGCCTGTGCGTCACTAACTCACGCAGGTCTGCTAATGGCAACGGCTAGCTAATGAGCTGGACTCGGGAGGGAGGGGGGGAACAGTTGTTAAATGAAGAGGAGGGCGGTTGAAAAAAAGAATTTAACAAAACAAAAAACAGAGTCACTAATTAGCAACCTGCCTTCCATATATTTTTCTTCTTCTTCTTCTTCAAGCACTCACCTGCTTTGCCGTGCTCGGCCTTCACCTTCACGCCAGGCTCCTCCCTCAAGGCTCTGCCGCCTCTCCTCAGCTCGATGAAGGCCGGCCCGAGCTCGGCGTGGCCGGTGTACTGCTGCGCCCGGTTGGCGGGCGAGGGTGGCGTCGCGTTGGCGCTCGGGTCTTGGTTTCGGGAGCGGCAGCCCCCCTGTTTGTGCTGGATGAACGCCAGGATGTGGGCGAGGGGGAAGGCCCGGCTGCACTGGCCGCAGGTCAAGAGGTCACGACCCTCGCCAGGAGCTTGGACCTGTGGTGCAGGAGGAGGCCGGGTGTCTGAGCAAGTGGTGCCATTCGCCATTTCTGTGACATCTGACAACATGAGAGAGGGAAGACAGACAGTTACCAACAGAGACTACATTCTTCTTACCCACTTTTAAGGCTTAACAGAGAAACTCATTAACACAGACGGACACACAAGCACAGTTCATTGCACGGGGATTTCAACACAGTTAAAGTGATTAGTCAATAGACAGAATATTAAGTAATTTTTCAAGCAAATATTCAGCTTCAAAATGTGAATATTATCAGGTTTTCTTAGTCTCCAGTAAAGGGAGTTGTCCTGTTGGTCAGACAAAACAAGACATTTTAAGAAATCACCTTTAATTTGACAGTTCAATAATCTGAAGATTCAATAAAATGATCCTGTTTAATCCGGTATGTTTCACCCTGGTCTTTCTACAGCTGATGGGTGTAAACATCTTTCACATAGTGGGCAGTGTCTATCAAACGGGTCCATAGCAGAGTGGTTTCTCTCAAACATTTAGCTGCCAAAGAGTCGCTCCCTCTCACAACCCAAAGTGGCAAACGTGCTGTTCGACCTCAGTGGAACAAGCAGGCGTGATCGAAAGTGCAAGTTTCAGTTGTGAGCTCTAAAGCAATGAGGCCAATCTGCTCAGCCAATACTGACCACTTCCTTTAACCAACCTAAAAGAGAGCCGCTCTCTGAGGCCGCTGCAGAGACGTCCATACAGCCTCAGATTCATATGTGACGATCACTATGTGCTGGCAGGTAGAGTTATTGATTTAAAAAAGAAACTTTATGACCAAAGCTTTTACTATTTTACTCACAACGTGCCCCACCGAGCACAACAACGTGAGTTTCTCAACAGGAAGTTGATTGCAAAATAATAAAAAAACAACTGAAGGTGTTAAAGATAAGAACAGCCCCTAGGTTGTGTGTGCTCATCTCATCCAACAACCTGTCACCCTGCATGTGGTTAGCAGGAGCACTTTGACATGCTGCAGGTGAACACAACTTCAACCAAACACAGAGTCTGAGTAAACTTTGGACAATTCCTTAGAAAGGCTTCCAGCTCAGACCAGGTAGGAGGAGGAGGGGTCAGTATTGCTCAAGGCGTCATGGGCACACCTTAATGCCTCGACTGGATCACCTGCCCCGGCTAACACACAGGACAGGTACAGACAGTACAGTCTGGAGTTGGATCTCGCCAGTTGTTACTCAAAAATGTCACCTTTCCTGTTTCAGGGCTGCGCTGTTTGTGCAGACTTGCAAGGCGCGGTCTCTCCACACGCACGCGCACTTACACGCACACGCACAGAGAGAGAGAGAGAGAGTTGAGTCAGGACCTGTGGTCACACCAGACACGCACCACTGGTCTCCAGTAGAGAACTGTAAAAAACAAATGGTGTTCAAGTTTCTCTCTTATTTCCCTCCTCCACGTCACATGTTCCTTTGTGAGCAGCATGTTGTCTTTATGTTTGAACAGTCTGAATGGGATCCATTCTACATTTTTATTCAGAACATTATTTAACTGGCCAAATATATATACATAGACAGACAATTAAATTATGTTCTGAATAAAAAAATAAAATGATATATATATATAAAAAAGCAAGCAGGTTGGAGGTGAAACTGCCCCAGACCCAGAAACCGAGCGAGAAACTTGATCACGGTCCACCGTGGATCATTAATGTCGTGTCCGGACCTGTAGCCTCTGAACACAGCGCAACAAACCGGTCCTTCCTCTGTGAGCGGCAACAACACACACACATGGAAGGATACGAGCAGTCTTTAAACATTTCTGAAAGAGGTTCAAATACATCCACATGGGCATGACTGAAGTCTGTATACACAAATATCATTTAAATCCTCTTGGGATGATTTGTTTTTACATGCTTGTAAATTAAAAATAACACCAATATAATGTGATAACTGGTGGCACCGCAAACTGAAACCATGCGTGCAAACTGACTGTGACATGAATTAATTTAAATTTCATCTGAAAACATCACATCCGCCTCCGCGCGGCTCCGGCGTGCCGCGGCGCGGCGCCCCCTGCTTACCTTGGATTGCACTCAGGTGCTGCGGTCTGCTTCCAACTTTGCGCCTGGACATCGCGTAGAGCTGCGGCACCTTCTTCTTGGTCCCAAACAACAAAACCCTCCGAAGCCAAAGTCCGTCTTCTCCGATAAGTTGACCGAAAGCCGCACGGCGGGGACCCGCTGATAAGACCGACTGCCCGCTGCCTGGACGACTCCGAGCTCTGAAGGCTGCGTTCAAGTTCACGCGTCTTCCCCCGCAGCGCGCGGAGGGCGAAAGGGGGCATGGGCGACTGCAGGCGCCGCCCGCTGCGACGACCCTGACCCCGCCCTCCTCGGGTAACACACTCCGCAAACAAGCTCGCCTATCACTTCAACGCTCCGTTGGCGGTTTGTTTCCCCATAAACGCGTTTCTGTCGCTTTAAATGAAGGTTTTCACATCAGATAGTGGGAGTCCACATGGAGTTTCTCCCCAGCAGCGCAGAGGAACTACCTGGTGGTTTCCCCACAGGTGTCTCCACAAACAAACTACAAGAGGAGCACGTTGTTCTGCTTTTCTCGTTGACCCGCTGGGACTGCTTTAAAGCCACAAACACACAACATCTCTGGAAAATTACCCAGAAGTCAGATTGTCATGAAGTAAATGCACTGAACCACCTTCCACTGCAAAGCCGAGCTGTGTCGCCACCTGCTGATAAAACCAACTGCGATGAGTGAACCACTTCAGAGCATATTCTGATGACCTACATCTGGTCACATATTTAAGGTTTGCAGACCAAATATCTAGCTAAACTATGTAAAACCTGTAAAAGAGATTTGAAAGAAAATAAGCAAATCATTTCAAAGTGTGTTTTATTGGTTGTTCTGTATTTTACATTCATTATTGAAAACAAAAAAGCGATGTGCTGCTGTTAACCGGTTGGCAGAGGACAGAGTATAAAAAGAAGGGTGGATAGACTGAATTCACACACTAACTTCATTTGCTTTAATAAAGAAGTTTTGATGGATGTGTATAAATATCCTGTACATCAGCGCATACAAACTGTTTAAATGGTCTTCAGGGTGAACGTTAGAGAAAAGCAAGAGGAGGACGTGAGGTAAAAGGTGAGATATTGCTTAGTATTATGTACTTTGACATAGAGAAGGTCCGGTCAGGCAGAAAAAAGGAGCATGCAGAAGAAGAAACCAGAAACTCATTTAATAAACCTGCAGTCTCTTTACAAGATGAAGCAGAAATGAAAAAGGCAGATCCAACTCTGCTTGGCTCAACCGATCGGCTGCGTAGTTAGTGAAACTAAAGGCATCACAGTCAAAACATTATATTCTGTAGACACACACCAGAGAACACCACATTCAGTCCATCTCTTCGTGTCGCAATAGGCTGCTTGTTTGACAGCATGTGCTAATGACAAGGTTTTGCACTGAAGGTGCGATGCGTCCATGTTCTCCACAGCTCAGTGCCGGTAGTGTGGACTCCGGGACCGGGAGCTGGACCGGGAGTTGGAGCGGGACCTGGACCGGGACCTCCTGGAAGAAAAACACAAGAAGCAATATGAAGGTGAAAGCAGCACAAGCGTCATAAATACATATGCAAGTGCCTCTTTTATATCTTAAAAGCCTCATCAGTTAATTTTATGGGTGTAAACTTAGTTTCTTAACAGATCAGAATTGAATATAAACACACATTACTGAAGTAAACAAGCCTTTAGCAGCAGCATTCAACAGGTTTAGACTGAGTTGTTGAGCTGTATTAAAGAGCTCCTTATATTTTGGCCACTCATGTTTTTACGTGACTAAGAAGTTGTGCCTTTAATGACAGTTAAGATTAACATAGATTCACTGAATGAGAATATACTTTAGTCTCGATTTAACGAGGACATGAAGAAAAACTTAAGACTTTGGGTCAAACAAACTGAAATTAACACAAGCCAGTCAGTTTTTTTGCAGGTTGCCAAGATTAGAAAACCTGTGATTCAACAAGCATTAATGTGAAAAGACTCCCATAATTCATTGTGCTTCATCAGAGCGCTGTAGATTCTTGAGGCTTCTCTCATACCTTCTGTGTGAGTTGTGCTCTCGGCCTGAGGACAGAGGACAGACACCATTAAACAATATCACGGCAGAGCATCTTAAAGTCTAAAAACCGGTTGGAGCAGAAACAAAATCCAGTAAGTCAGACAGATCATATGTTTTGGTTGCTTCTGTTTAAGTGTACAAGACTGTGCTCACACACACAATAAAGACTAAATCAAATATTTATTATATTAGCTCCATATGGATTTTTGTGACCAGAAACCTAAAGTCTTACCATATTTGGAAGGAGAAGGAGAAGGCGAGTGGCTCTGTCGCCCATACTGTCTTTCCCATTCGTCCCTCTCTTTCTCACGTCTCTCCCGCTCCCTAAACGCAGAGCCTCTGGGTCAGACGGTTCAACACAAATACCAAACAGTCCACTGACTGACACACACACACACACACACACACACACACACTTACTTCATGCGTATCTTGCGTGCCATGGCTCGTAGCTCTCCCTCCCGCTCCTGTAAAATAAACAAACACTCAGCAATGAGGAGAGATACAGGATGACAGAGTCGCTGTGTGATATAATGTACACACACACGGACACACACACACACACACACCTGTCGTTTGTTTTCCTGTTGCACGATCTTCACCTGAGCGGCTCTTTTATCCGCCTTGGCTGCAGGACAGAAAAGAAAAAAAAAGGAAATTGGGGGCGAAAACTAACTTAATTAACTGCATAATGTGACCCGACAGATGCGTCTCAAAATGTTTCTTAACTTGTGCACGAACACATGCACTGTGCACGAACACATGCACGAACACATGCACTGTGCACGAACACATGCACTGTTCAGTTGTACTCACACTGCTTGTTGAGCGCCTTCTGCATTCGTAGCTTCAGCCGCTCCTGAGGGGTCATCTTGGGCTGCAGGTGACACAATCGTGTTAGCACATCATTTCAGAGCCTGACAAAAGTGTGTGTGCGTGTGTCAGCGTAAGGGTGTGCGTGTGTGTGTGTATAGAAGAGGATCAAAGGCCATGCCGTCATTCAATTATGATACTATCACCTTCAAGTAGAGCAGCTTGTGGAAATAAAAAGGCTGCAGATTCAATAATTAAGTGTGATGTTTGACGAGTCAACATGCACACTTGAATCTTATAAGCTGTGTGTGTGTGTGTGCGTGTCTGTGTGTGTGTCTGTGTGTCTGTGTGTGTGTGTGTGTGTGTGTGTGAGAGGCAAACTGCTGCTGTAGCTCAGAGCTGCTACATAGTATAGTTTAGAAGCAGGACAGGCTCCAGTCACATAAACCTTTACACTTCAATATATTTATAGCATGAACTCCAGCAGCGACATCAAGGGGAGGGGGCACCGGGAGGAGGACAGTGTCAAAAAGTGAAGAACAGGTTCGGTGAGTTTGGAAACACCAGAAAGAGCCAGTGGCATTTTGTTACGGACACACCCATCGCCGGGCCGTTTAAACCCGGCCGGGCAAGAAAAACGGCCGGTCACAACACTGCAGAGATCAAGATGATTACTTCTGCTCTATTCGTCTGTTGGAGAATATTCTACACTTCTCTTCTTTGCCAGGAATTGCAGCGAGCAGCTTGTTCAGGTCTGCAAATGGTCAAGAACGTTAGAATTTAACAAATAAATGTGTTATTTAGTCTCAAAGAGATAGTCTGACATTTTGGGAAATACAAATATTCCCTTTGTTGTCGAGAGTTGGAGGAGGAGATGGATTCAACTCTGTACACTGAATATGAAGCCACCGTGAGGAGCTAGTAGTCCTAGCTGAGCAAGACTGAAACAGAAGCTCAGTAATTTACACGTTATTTGTTCTGGACAGTCTGGCAGACAACCCCCATAAAAAAGTGATTTTCATTTAAACTTCAGTTTTGTACGGACTCAAGAAACAAGATATAACGTGTTCATTAGTGAGCTTCCTAAATGCTGGAAAGCGTATTGTGTTACTTTTGAACAGAGGCAGGCTAACCTTTCTAGTCTTTGCACTAATCTACGCCAACGTCCTGCTAGACTCAGTCTGCCTTCATATGTAGGCTACAGACAGGAAAAGGTCCAGCTACTGGTCTAACTCTAATCTCCATCTGTTCGTGGTACAAAGCATTTCAGTTTTAGTAACGCTCTGCTGCTTGTTGAAACAAGCCCATCTTGTTGTTCAGAGATTAATCAAACCTCTTGGCCAATACTGATCGTAACAAGTTGTAACGAGACACATGGTCAGTAATAAAAACAAGAAATCTTCTGCCTCTCAGCCATTGATGTGTGACGCACAAACGTGTATATGCGACTACCAACAGATACAAAGACGCTGCTCTCTCACGCACACGTATGTATTCATGCATGCACAACCACACTAAAAGCAAGACAATCAAGACTTCACAGGGCGCCAAGACGTTCACTCCATACAGAGATGGCAGCATTAATTCAGTCTCATGTCTCAGTGTTGGCAAGTTCACATTCTTCTCAGCCAAACACTTGAGAAGGTGAAGAATACGGTCATGGAAATTGCAAAATAGATGACAAGCTTTGATTGCAGTGCATGTCCAGTTTGCGAGATTAAAAATAAAAAAATAAAAATCACATCATTTTATTTTCTGTGGGCAACAATGGCTTCTACATCCCAGTCTGGTGGACAACCATGTCAGCCTGTCAGGGATGAGGAGGCGTAGGCTTTAGCAAGAAACCCAGCTAGATCAAATTCTTACTGACTTTGGCAGCTCCCGTCTCTTTACCACCCGGAGTATCAGGCCTGGAGACAGAGACAGAGAAGGACCGTTAGCTGGGGTGATGAAGACGCGACTGTTTCTTCATCATGTTACGGTATACATAAAAAGACATTAAAAACATGATAATGCATTCATACATCATTCCTATGGCCTGATAACACTGCAGGGCTCTATGAAACAATCCTTTACTCCAGATTCTGGGCTTTCCATTTAAACTTTTTTAAACTATGTTTAAGAACATTCTGTCATCAGAAAAAACTAATCATAGGGTGGATGAATCACATTTAAGATTTCATCAATAGCAAACAAATGTTTTCATGAAAAGATAGAGTCAATACAGTTGGCCTTTGTAAAATAAAGTGCCTCTAAATTTAGCGGCTGGTGTTTTTTTGGATGACTAACAGGCGACCCTTCCCCAGGTTCCCCTCAGTGTTTTGCACTCTCGTTGGCTGTAGCTCCACGACGGGTCAGATCTTCCGCCTGCTCGGTGATCCTGTGAACAGCGAGCGCCGAGCCAATGCCAACTTGCCTCTGATCTGGGGATTTTGTCAGAAAGCTCCAAAAGCTTTCAGCGAGTATAAAAATCAGGCTAAAGTCGTGTAGTTTGAACTACGCGAGCCGTCTCAGAGGGCCTCGTCGACATGACCGGAGGATCTGAGCCTCGCTCTGTGAAACAGTGTGCCTGCAAATTAAACTTAAATCATAATGACAGGTTTTTTCTGTTCATTGGCGCTGGGAGGAAAACACTTATAATGGTTATGATTTTCATTAATTGCATCCACATTTTCCCAAAGAGCACAGGATTACAGTGGATGGGCGTTTCCAGCAATGACCGTCTTACTTTCTTAGCTTGTCACGGACGGCGTTGGTAGGCGGGTCTCCTCTGTGAGGGGAGGGGCTGTGGTTGAGGTGACTCGGGGACCGAGAGGGACTGCGGCTGCCGCTGTCTCCCCTCCGGTGGCCTCCACTGTTCCGACCCCCTCGCCTCGAACTCCCCCCCTGCCGTGAGCTGGAACGGGACCTGACAGAAACCCAGAAGAGAGCGCGTGTCACCGCCGTGTGCGTTGCAAAACAATAACTGACTTAGGAGCCACGAGGAGCCTTACCTGGTCCGTCTGCGTGCCGAGTATCGTCTCCTGTCTCGGTCCCTCTCTCGCTCCTTCTCTCGCTCGCGCTCCTTCTCTCTCTCGCGCTCTCGCTCCTTCTCTCTTTCGCGCTCCTTTTCTCTCTCCCTCTCGCGCTCCCTCTCTCTGTCGGTGGACCGCGATCGTGTCCGGTCTCGTCTCCTCCAGGATGCGGCCCCTCCGTTCCCTCCTCTACCCCGGGAGTGAGATCTGGAACGCCGTCTCGACCGGGACCGAGTTCGGGATCTGCGCCCGTCCTTTCCCCCGCGCCCGCGTCGGGTACGCCGCGAACGGGAGGAAGAGCGAGAGGTGGACTGAGATGAAGAGCGTGAGGAGGAGGAAGGGGAGCGACTGGAGGAGGACCTTCGTCTCCTGGACAAACAGAGACATGCAGTTTTAGTGCCAACGCCAGCCCAGCACCTAGCCTATTTTCATAATACTTCTAGTTTCTTTTCTTTAATCCTACTGTCACATGCTGGACTTTGCAGACGGGTATAAATAAGCAAATATCAAAAATATCATATACTTGCATAGTACATGATTGCAGATACTATACGATATACTCGTTGCTTTGCCATTATCTGACATGCACAATCATAAACTAATCCAATCTCACCCTTTTTCTATTAGTACATGCAGAATAAGTCGATTTGTTATTCAACAGCGACATTTTACTTGATCAAAAACTGATCCACCTCACCTACCACAAAATCAGTATTTCATCGACAGTATTCTTTCTGCCTCAACAGCTGTGGTCAATTTAACAGACAAATTCAACTGTACGAGGAAAATAACTAATGGAAGGAAGACGGAAAGTTACCGACCGGGAGCCCCTGCTATGACCTGCAGGGTGTTGCAAGTTGGAGGAGACGTGTCCAGAGTGAGGAGCGCTCGTTTGTTTTGCTGCTGCCGCTGCTGCCGTTGCTGCTGCAGCGGAGGCAGCTGTAGCGGCGGCTGCGGCCGCGGCGGCGGCGGCGGCTGCTGCTACCGCTTCGTCGTCGCTGCCTCCGTAGCTGGTGATGAAGGTGATCTTCTCTGGACCAGGAGAACGGGAGCGTGACCGCGACTCAGAGCTAGACTCCGATTCTGGCCTGAAAGAAAGATCAGAAAATTAAGTTCAGATATAAAATAAAGAATCCACAAAAATTAACAAAATATTCAACTCACCGTTTATAGGGATCGTATGTTGGGCTGTCTCTCCTTGCATAGCTAAAAATACAGGAGAACGATGTTATTAGTTAAACATGTTTTCAGGTAAGTTTAACGTTAATGAGGAAAACCCCTGTAAAAGAACACATTTTACCTTGGTGGGCTGATCTGTCGACCTTTTAGTCTCTTCTCTCTGAACTCTCTCCTTTGTCTGCGGGAACGGCGGCCCTGAAATGATCAAATGTGTCACTTCAAAATGTTTAAATACCAGTCACATGACACACTGGTATTTCTCAGTGGAGGTTATCTCACAGAGTACATGGCCTTCTCCGCCTCCAGAGCCTTGGCATGTTTGATGGCCTCCACTTCCTCCTTGTCTTTCCTCAACATCCTGTGAAACAACAATAAGAAAAACATTATGTCAACAAAGTCAAATTTGTAGTTGTATATTTATATTTGTACCTGCAAGACAGTAAACAATTGCCTCATTTCTTTGAATTTCCCTTCAAGGAACTGTATGACTCTTGTATGTTTTTGACTGATTCAGGAGTTCAACGCCATGGAGCTCAATGACGTTGTGGCTACAAGACCAAAAATAAGTAAAGTAATTAAAATGGTTTTGCTCTTCTCAGGGATTTATGAAATATCATACAATAAAGATGCCAATTGTACGAGTTGTTTTTGTAGTTCACATCTGCTCATCTAAAGTTCTAACAAAACTTTTGTATACGAGTCACTCATCCCTGAATTTCTTATTTCTTTATAAATTGAGAAATTATAAAAGCAAGAGAATCCTAACACATTACAGCCTTTGCTCTAAATCCCTGATATGTTACCTAACAAAGTCTCCTTCAGCCATTCCATATGGGGTTGCCATTTTGTTTACGTCCAACACCTGTTCCTGGTTCAACTCGTCAACATCAACCTCCACATCTGCACACAAACACAAAAACACAGCAATTAATTAGATATTAATACCCAGATCTTTAGGCAACCAAACTTGAGGTTGACTACGGTACATATGATAAAAACTAACAAAGTCTAAAACTAACATTTCTGCTCAGTTTCTGAATAAGCTTTTTGATTAATCTGAAGTATTTATTTTCCTGTTGCACAAGTCTCATTCCTGTCAAAACCATTTCCTCACCAATATCTGGGATGCCTTCATCCTCTTCGGATTCACTCTCTGAATTTTCTTCATCTTTGTCCGACTCGGGGTCTGGCTCCGCCACAGTGCTGTCTTCATAAGTGTAACCAATAGTTGCCTTCTTTTCAGCCAGTCTGCACAACAGGAACACAGATTTAGAAATGCAACGCAAACCCAAAACTCCAAGAATCAATGATTCAAGTGGGGATAAAAGAAGCATTTTAATAACATTACAGTGACGTACTTTTTCTTCTCGTCCTCATTTGGTTTCTGCAGGCCACCGTAGAGCTCATCCAGGTAGATCTGGTACAAACACTGCTCCTCCGAGACTGTAGGACAGCAGGGAGTTTAAGAGCACAACACCACTGCAAAATATACCCACTGAGGGCAGATTAACAGACTATTAGAGGCACATTAAGATCACAAGCATTAACAGTGGCTTGACAGGGTTGCAACAGGAAACCAAATGTTAATGTATGCATAATGTCTTTTTTGTGATACTCACTGTTTGCAAAGTCATTCTGCACTAGGCCTCTGTATCGCTCATAATTGCACTTTCTCTCCTCCGTCTCCTGATCTGGGGTTCTGTATGGACAAAGAGCAGAAGGTTGTCGTGTATTTTAACCACTTTTTATGAGCATTGTTGGCTTCCATGAAAAAAATTAACTGATTAATCGCATTATTTTTCTGGGATTAATCGCGATTAATTGCATTATGCGCCAAATTCCATAATGAAGTAAAAACTAGTGTATTGCGCGCTTTTATTTTAAAGTAATGTTATCAGAACAATATAACAGGCACTCTGGAGCAACAGCAAGTTAACAACAGTATATAAATAAAAATATATGCCAGGGAAGAAAAAAAAGAAGTATTTTATGACATTCAATTAAATATTGTATTTATTTTCAGATGTTATAGACAATTTTATTCTAATGTAAAACAGCTTAATATCATGCTGAAGAAGAAACATTTGTCTTTTATCAGGAACAACATAAACAGTCTGTTCAGTAGTAAGGGTCCCTGTGAGGGACAAGCCCCTCCTTCTTTTGTCATGTTCAGTAGTAAGGGTCCCTGTGAGGGACAAGCCCCTCCTTCTTTTGTCATGTTCAGTAGTAAGGGTCCCTGTGAGGGACAAGCCCCTCCTTCTTTTGTCATGTTCAGTAGTAAGGGTCCCTGTGAGGGACAAGCCCCTCCTTCTTTTGTCATGTTCAGTAGTAAGGGTCCCTGTGAGGGACAAGCCACTCCTTCTTTTGTCATGTTCAGTAGTAAGGGTCCCTGTGAGGGACAAGCCCCTCCTTCTTTTGTCATGTTCAGTAGTAAGGGTCCCTGTGAGGGACAAGCCCCTCCTTCTTTTGTCATGTTCAGTAGTAAGGGTCCCTGTGAGGGACAAGCCCCTCCTTCTTTTGTCATGTTCAGTACTAAGTGTCCCTGTGAGGGACAAGCCCCTCCTTTTGTCATGTTCAGTAGTAAGGGTCCCTGTGAGGGACAAGCCCCTCCTTCTTTTGTCATGTTCAGTAGTAAGGGTCCCTGTGAGGGACAAGCCCCTCCTTCTTTTGTCATGTTCAGTAGTAAGGGTCCCTGTGAGGGACAAGCCCCTCCTTCTTTTGTCAAGTTCAGTAGTAAGGGTCCCTGTGAGGGACAAGCCACTCCTTCTTTTGTCATGTTCAGTTTGTTGCTTACCTTAAAGATGAATGTTAAAGACCAGCAAATGATTAACTTTATACAAAAGCAATCAATGCTTTTGATCTTGTTCAGTTTTTCTTACTCAGTGAGAAAAGTCCAGTCTGTGTTGCTTGAACAAGAGCATGAAGTCTGATGAATGAGGTGGCGATGTGAAGGACAGCTGACAGGTATCTCAGCGGCGGCTTTGAGCGATTAATGTTCATTTGGACACTGCAGCGCGAGGCTCCTGTGAGCGCTCTGTGCTCACTGAGAACAGAAACTACAGAACAAGACGTGCTTCAGTCTGTTGGCAACAAGCCGGTCTGTGAGGCTGTGGAAGCGCGCGCGCATACGTAAACCACCTTCAGAGTAAAAGCAGTGCCGTTGTATTGCATTCATGACGTGCATCTTAGTTATTTATTTTTCTTTTTTGATTGACCTCACGCGGGCCGGACTGGGAGAGCCGTAAGATGCCCAGGTCTGAACTACGACGTCTGGGTGCAGCACCTGTGTGCGGCGGCATTAAGCCCCTCCCAATGCAAAAAAAAAAAAAAAAAAAAAAAAAGAGTTAACGCATGATCAAATAATTAACGCTGTTAATATTTTGCTGCATTAATGCATTTTTAACGCGCCCAGCCATAAAAAAAAAAAATATATATATAAAGCCAAGGATATGCAGTGTCAACGTTGGTGCAATTTGGAAATGCAACACGTTCAATATTGACAACCTTTGAATAAATAAGCTAGCTTTGTAAATTACGGTACTTTCTTGTAACCATGACTTGTGTTCTCCTTTAATAATTGCCCCAAAGTTCATAATGTAGAATAATCTGTGAAGAACATGTGACTGTTAAAAATGTTCACGGTAGACAGATTAATGTGACATTAGACTAACTTTAGGGTAACTTTAAGACTTACGATGTGCTGAGCAGTGGAGGTGTGTAGGTGGGGATGTAGTCCAGGTGAGCCCTGACATCAAACCTGTCAATCATGTTGTTGGCATCTCCCTGCCATGGCATCCTGTTGACCGAGCAAGAGGGATATTCTGATCAGCAAGATCCTACAAGCACTGAGCATCTGGGGCAAGTTACAGAAAGCATGTTCACCAAATAAGCCAAGCATGTTTTGGTTAGTCAGTCACTTTCAGTTCATTCAGTTCAAGCTCAGTTACTATAACAACGTATGCTGAGAAACCAACCTGGTCGGGGGTGGGCTAATGCTGCGTCCACACCAAACGCGGCGCCAATTTGTCGCACGACCAGATTACAAGCAAAGTCACTGCACAGACGCGACAGGTTGCAGAGGCGTGTTTTTCCCGCGGGGCGGCGCGTTAAGACGCGTTTGAGGCGGCGCGTTAAGACGCGTTTGAGGCGGCGCGTTAAGACGCGTTTGAGGCGGCGCGTTAAGACGCGTTTGAGGCGGCGCGTTAAGACGCGTTTGAGGCGGCGCGTTAAGACGCGTTTGAGGCGGCGCGTTAAGACGCGTTTGAGGCGGCGCGTTAAGACTCGTTTGAGGCGGCGCGTTAAGACGCGTTTGAGGCGGCGCGTTAAGACGCGTTTGAGGCGGCGCGTTAAGACGCGTTTGAGGCGGCGCGTTAAGACGCGTTTGAGGCGGCGCGTTAAGACGCGTTTGAGGCGGCGCATTAAGACGCGTTTGAGGCGGCGCGAACAGAGCGCAAGTTGAAAAATCCCAACTCCAGCAGAAAAAAATGCGCGAGTCATAGTTACGTCAGCCAATCACCGTTGAGAATTTACACAACAAGTATAAAGCCCACATGGTGTGCGCGTATGCGTGTGTACACTCACATGTTGATGGGGCTCTCTGCAGCCATTGCCACAGCAGGATCCAGATGGATCTTGTAGGCTCGGCCATGAACCTGGAGAAACTGAGCTGGATCTTTTTTCTGTTAAGACAAAATGAGAAGCAGTCTGAAGACAATATACAATGGCATCTTGTTATTAACTAAATAAAACAACCAAACTGAACGATATTATGCTGCATAAACATTAAACTCCTCAATGTCATCTTCAACTCAACCCACAAGGACAACATATGCTTGTGTAAGCGGTGCTTTACAGTGTCTAGTAAAGTGAGGCCAAACTTGGCCACAAATCTTTTCTTTACTGTGCAAAATGCTGATGCAAGAGAGTCGTATTCATCTGTCATCTTAGGTCTAAATTAGGCTCTATGTCGACAGCCAGAACAAAAACCAACTAGCAGAAATAGAAAGCTAGCAGGAGGTGAAGGAGTCTCCGCCAACGCATCAGCCTACTTAAAGCTCAAACCGGTGCCTCAGACAGAACTACTGAGGCAAGATCAGGAAAGATGAGATCTGGAGCACAAAACTAGTCAGCGCTTTTAATAAAAAGGTGCAGCAACTAACGTTTCAACATAGAGCGTGTCTTCATCAGAGCAAGTAAAGGTAGTTGTGGCGTAGACGTTTAAAGTCCCTTCAACCAGCTAACAGCCGTCTCATTACTTGCGTCTAGCCAATGCCACAGCATATAAATATGTGCGTGTCATTAAAATAACATTTTCAATACCCCAGCATTCAAGACAGGGAGAGGGCAGTGTCACATTGAGCTATACTCCAGTTTTCACCTTTAAAAAGAAAGCGAACACTGAAATTGGAGGATCTCCTGCCACAGAGCGCCACTGTAGCAGGAATCACATTCAAGCGTGTCTACATACGTCGCTCAGGTATATTGATGATAGAATTCTCTTACGATCTTCTCGTAGTACTCTCTCCGCCGCTCTCCTCGGCGTTTGTAATCCACCATCATGCCCCGGAGCTTGCGCTCATGTTTGCGGGCCTCTTGCCACATGACGGCTCCGCTGGGCGTGGGGGCGCGGCGTGGCACGGCTGCTGTGGAGAGGAACCACACGGGAGAGGAGAAATGCACACAGGGAAATGAAGAACTGCAGGACCAATTCAGATGTGGAAGAGGCGTAGAGTGAAAATAGAAAAAGACAGTTTTTCTTAAAATAAATATTTGACTGAGACAAGCTGCCCAGATAGAGCTCAGAATACTGTACACAACTTCTGGTTCCCACACCACTCCTTACCAAAAGAAGTAACCATGAACCAAGACAAAGAGGCTCAGAATGTACTTAATAATACTGTGGGTCATTTTATTTAAACAAATCAGTGATTTAAGATATATTTTAAAAGAAAGTGCTTTAAAAAGTGAAAGTGACACACTGAATTATAGTAAAGTCAAGTGTAAGCTCATGTAATTGTCCCTTTTGTCAAACGTGAATCAATCAATTGATATTAATCATTCATTGACATCAAAAGGAGACCTATACTTACTGGTATGCTATCCTTCTCACTGGGACTAAAGACGTGAAGTTCTAACTCAGTAAACTGATAGTTTAGTCACTTCTTTGTGTGCTAATAGTTTGTCTGCAGCTCACATCTTAACATCTCGTTGCAGGGGGAAAGTGGAGTTCAAGCTAACAAACTACAACTACTTAAATACTTTCCTATATTTTCAATGTAAGGCTCAATGTAAGGGTTCAATACAACCACCGTGTGTGACTGCATATGAACAGCAGTTACTGTGTATAACCTACGTTATGTTTAGTAGATCAACATCACAGGAGCAGCTGACTGCAGCCAATGAGCCAACAGAGCTAACTAACGTGGTCTAATTTTATTTTATTTATAATCCTTTATTAATCCCACAGTGGGAACATTATTCTCTGCATTTTACCCATCCTTAGTAATTAAGGAGCAGAAACGGGGAATATCATTATAGTTAATTATCAGGCTCATTTCATTGTGCATCGTTAACTTCATTTAACTCGGATATTAAAGCACACTTCATTTCAATATTAGGACTTCCAGATGTCCAACACCAGTCTTCTGAATGAGAGGAGTTTGATGACTGCGCGTGCAGCAGCGGGCCTTTAACGTTAGACCATTAGCATCACAGCTAGCCTAGCTTAGCTTTAGTTTAGCTCGTCTTCAAAGACGTCAGGAGCAACGCGAGCTTCACAGACTCTGTCCCGCCAACAAGACACCGAATCCCGCTGCGCAGCGCATCCAGTGCGGCTGAAACACGGCGTACCTGTTTCACTGACCACCGACACACACTGGGTTGTTTCGATCGGCCGAGGGCGACGTTAGCGGAGTGTCACACACCTTCTTCTTCTTCGGCTTGTATTTATTCTTCTTTGAGTTTTAATGGCGGTTGGCAACCACGTTCAAGGTGCATTACCGCCACCTGTTGGACTGGAGTGTGGATCAGAATCTGATTCAGAATTAGAATTAGAATCAGGATCAGAATCAGGATCAGAATTAGATTTAGAATCAGAATTAGAATCAGAATCAGGACCATAATTAGAATTAGAATCAGAATCAGGACCATAATTAGAATTAGAATCAGAATCAGGACCAGAATTAGAATTAGAATTAGACTTTTCTTGTAACAGACTTGTTCTACTGTGCAATAGGCTACGACTAAAGATCTGAATACTTATTTCCTCATTGGTCAAAACATGTTCATACTGCAATCATATTGTAAATATACTTTTGTTCAAAGCAGCCTGTTATTCCCAGGAGTTGACACATGTTCTTTGGTTCTGTTTACTCATGCTAGTGCTCTATAAGATTTGAAAGATATATGAACATTTTTAATTCCTCATGCCAAATACCTGTTTACAAGTCACTTGATTGTGACATTAGAAAGTGAGAAGGGTAGCACTTGTCATAACCAACACTACTGAAAACATGTTAGGGATTTTAACGTCTGTGTACCTGCTGCGGCCACAAGATGTCCCCGTAAGACAGGAGAAATGGCCATACTTCCAAAGTCAACCTCACTTTTAAAATGACCCTGGTCTAATGAAATAAAATGCAAACAAACAGTATGTTTGACATAAATGATGCTGCTCCTTAAAAAAAGCATGCTATTCTAACAGTCTACAGTATTTTGTATGCAATGGGTCTTGTATAAATGCTGACATTTTTATCTCAATTGACAAGTCAATCATTGCTTAAACCCCAGATTACCCGACTGTTCCACTACTGGCTGTCAGGGGAGTCAAAGAAAGACACTAGAAATATTCTGTTTCCAAGAGGAGTTGAAAAACTACCTTGTGTGAGTCTGTTAATGTCAGGTCATGGCATCGAAGCAGGAGGGGACAAACTTACATGCAAGTATCAGCTGCATCACTGGGGATATATAAGGTATTGAGATGAAACATTTTGACTGAGCAGTCAGCGCCTGACATCCTGGTGCACACAGCAGGTGTAGAGAGGGCCTGAGTAGTTTGTGCATGTGTAAACTCCCCCTAAAAAATGTCCTTCTGACCAGGGCGGTGACAGGAAGCATGTGTTCATTTGCAGCCTGCTGCTGTTTGCACAGGCCAAAGGTCACATGTGTCACATCCATTTGCCAATAACTGTTACTGCTGTGACCCTGCAGCCACTTTACACCGCCCCGACATAAAACCCTTCCTTTCACATATTACAGCTAATTCAGAATTTCAACAACAGCACGACACACATAGATGGAGTGGGTTGCAGCTTACATACACTACATGGACATGTGGTTTTTTTACATGTTATTATATGTTTATATACAGTATAGTTGCGCTTTTTGTTGTTGTTCAAGTGTTGCACTCGTAACCACTGAGGTAACAAGAAGTTACTCTGTAGGTTTTGCCAACTTTCCAACAACAGACAAGTTTCTCACAACCACATAGTCGTTGGAAGGGTCAATCTGGTGGTTTGCCATATTGTTCCTGCACTGTCAGCAACATTGTTTGTGAAAGTGTGTCAGAAAGAGAGAGGCTGTGAGCTGTGCTCATCATGAAATATCCTCCCTTGATTTGAACAAGACAGCTTGTCATAGCATCCGAGAAGTGGACACAAAAACACAAAGGGTAAAAGCGCTTCATGCACTTTACTCTTGCAGACAATAGTCAATAATCTCTGTGTGGCAACGCTGACACCTCCCACTACAGCAACTGTAACTCTGGTAATTATTGATTACAGGCAATAAAAAAATGAAATAGAGTTGGTAAATGCACTTTTATTACAATCCACATGTGCTGGTTGCTCCAAGTGGAAAGTGAAATGGAACAAACAGAGCAAAGCAATACAGTGATACTTTCAGACCAAACCACAGTACAAAAGGGCATCAATATGTACAATATATTCATGTACAAAAGCTACTTTACACACAGGTATGACACAATCACACATCTTCAACAAACGGTAGTATTACAAAGACAATACAGGCAACAGTGTATATTTGAAAACAAAGGCTTAAAAGCCTTTGGAGCAGGAGTATGCACCCACGTTGACACACACACACACACACACACACACACACACACACACACACACAAGAAAACCAAGTTGATATATATCAATTTGGTCCTTCTCCCCACATCCGCTCATAATATACATTCTCTCTTTCACGCCCACACACACTTAACACACGACCAGACACACACACACACATTGAGTGTTAAATAAGCGTCTATTCATTGATCTCTCCGTCTGTCAGAGTTCAGTCAGAAACAGAAATGGAGGTCTGAACACCAATCAAATGGCATCATGACTAGGAAATAGGTTGAAAGGCTCCCACAGTGGATGATCCTCTTTCCCCTTGACAGTATCTCAGGCACTCCAAGTCTTTAAGCCTCAAGAATAAATCAAGAGTCTGATGAGTCTGTCAATCAAACATCACGCATCGGCTGCCTCTCGTAGTTAATAAAGTCAAAGACGACCACACAGTTAGACTTTGGACCCTTCTACGTAGCAGCCTTTACTCCTCAGGTGTTTCTGGGGCTTTTTGAGCACATAAAGGTCATAAGGTCACCCCGGTTTTCATAACTGCAACAGTGCCACAGTGCAAGAAACTGGAAAAGGATCCCTGTTGGCGAAAGAGTACGAAGAACACCAAATGAAATAGAACTAAAAAAAGCTCCTTCGAGACCCAAAAGAGTCAGGCCTCCAGTTCCTGGTTGTCTGTGTAGTGGAAGCGGTTCAACTTCTCCCTCTCCCGGTTTGAAATGTCCAGTTTGGGGCCTTTAGGCTTTAGTGCCGGAGATGGGTGTGAAGGGGCCGGGGAGGGCGGCAGTGTCAGTTCAATCTCCTCGTAGCACCGTGGGACTGGGGTAGGAGGGGCTTCAGGGTGTGCGAGCGGAGCGGCGGGAGGCAGGAGCGGCACGGGCCGGTCCACGTTTCTGATGAGGTTCACAAACTCCCTCTGGTTGTTGATGCCTTCTTCCTGTGGGACGGCCCGCTGCTTTTTCCGCTTTCGATGGAAGTGCGAGAGGATGAAGGCGCAGGTCGCACAGCCACAAAGCACCACTAAAACTAAGACGCCAACCAGGATGACGTAGAAGCTGACGCCCCCGTGTGTCGTGTCAGACACGGCACCTGCAGACACGGAGGCAGAGGCACAGAGTCACACCAGCTTCCATCAGGATGTTGCACTTCTTAAGGCACACACACATATCATGTTTTACCTGGACAGTGTTGACCAATGCAGGGACTTTTTAGGTCCATGCACTCGTTACCATAGTAACCCTCAGGGCACGCACACAAGTATCTGCCCTCTGTGCTGTGACAGGGCACCCCCTTGTGGCAAGGGTTGGGATTGCACATATCCAACGCTTTCTGAAATAGTGGAGAAAAAAACAAACAGTTGCAGTTATATCCATTTAGTCAGATCTGTGACCAACCAATTAGTGACAGGCATCTTTAATCTACTTGCCTTGTTGGAGCATTATCTGTAGATGTTGTTCGGCTACTAACCAGTTTAAGTATTTAAGACATCTGCCTAAATGTTTAACAAATGAAATGTATTCATTTTCTCATTTATCCAGTCTATGTAGTACGCTACTTTCAAACACGCTGAACCTTACAAAGACACTTCTGTATTTACAGTCAACCAAAGTTTTCTTTTGAGAAAATGGATGTATTTGGAGAGGAGTGAGCATTCGATTGGAAAAAAGAGTTTGCAAACAGATTAGTTTTGCTATCGTTAAACGCGGTCCCTATATACTATTCATCATGGATTTTCTCCATTTTTGAATTCTACAATCACTTAGTGGTTGAAGTATTCCTTTAAATGGTGTTATTTACCTTACTGGTGCACTTTTTGTTATCAATATGCCATTAAATATATATAGGTCCACCTCTTTGGAACAGCTTGCCATCAAATATACAGTAATGTGAACTACTTTATGTGTTTTCAGAATGTAATTAATAATATAAAACTAACATATATATATATATATATATATATATATATATCGTACATCTTTCATTCTGCAGACTAAGCTAGCCTTAAGCTAACATCTACGAAGGTTGTCCAACCTCACAGAAGACTCCTGAATATCCCGAGGGACAGTTGCACATGACGGTCCTTCCATCCTGCTCCACACACTGTCCTCCATGCAGGCAGGGGGCACTGTCACAGGGAGCCACACCAATTTGGCAATATTTCCCAGAGAAACCAGGTGGACACAAGCATCTGGACCCTGACATCTGGTCCTACAAGGGACAGTTTATAGTGTGTGTTATTTACATGTGAAACAGAGAGAGCAACGCTATATGAAGTGGGGGGAAAGGGCAGATGTGTGAGAATCATTAATAACAGACCCTCACCTCACAACGTCCGCCGTTCAAACACAAACCCTGACAGCTGCTGTTCCCTAGAAGTCAGAGGAAGCACAAACACATAGTAATATGTCACATGGTGATTTGATGTCTGTGTTTATTGTAAACAACAGTATACAAAGTAAAAAGAGAACAGCCTGTGATTATTGATGTCGCAATATACTGTGCAACTAGGATGTCAGATTGTATTTTTTACATCACAAAGGAGATGCAGGAGATACAATTTAAAAAAGACACTTTGTAACACTCTTTTTGGTGAGTGTTACATTTTGAACTGGCCTTTGAGTAAAATGACCTGCAGCCCACAGGGACTCTGGGCTGCAGGGAACTTTAAACACAATCCTTCCTTCCTTCTTTTATTCCTTTGATACTCACTGATGTCACAGTTAGGCCCCGTCCATCCAGGAAGGCAGTCACACAGGTATCCACCGATCAGGTTACGACAAGAGCGGGCGTGGACGCATATACTCATTTCACACTCGTTGGTGTCTACAGGGAGAAAGAAGACGTTTCTAAAAATACAGATCTAGTGAACATTTCATCCTTACTTCAGACGTCTCTGATCGATCTACACCAGACAAACTGAGCTACATCAGTTCCTCTTCAATTCTAAATGGACATTGCACTTGACTATTGTGACCCAGCAGGATTGCCATGCCAACATACTCTCCAGAAGTATTTCTCTCATATGTTTTTGCATTACTTTATATCATAATTTCCTGTTTTTGTTTTTTTAGAGAAATATATTATTGTTCTGTTGATTGAGCAAAAGCCATCACTCTATACAGTAATATTACAAAGTAGGTACTATTATTTATATGTTGTTATTTTGGCAGTTATTATACAAAATGCCACTATTGACCCAATTCATGAATAAACCAAAATACCGTTGTAATCTTGTTACAAACTACACAATGTATTGTAAACCTCTCACTGAAATGAGATAAAACATCCCATAAAACTACTGAATCTAATCCCGGATGTCTCCTACGATCTTCAGCCACCTGTTCAATTCAATTTGGAAGTGGATGCTTGACTTGAACCGTGGAGCTGGGCAGACGCCAGCAGGACCTCAGCCGAACGCTTGCCTTTATCAAATATCGTGTTTACAAATGCACGGTACATACAAAGTAATGCCTTGCAGCAGCGTTCTACATCTTCCCTGCACAGACCCCCCTGCTGTATAATGCTTCTGTTCAGTGTGCCTCTTATTCCCACCCTCTGTGTGAAAAGCCAGGACCCCCGAGCGCTTGGCTCTGATAGCAAGAGGAGGAGGATTAGAAGACACGCTGAATGAAGAGAGGAAGTAGTCAGTTCGTTATAGGTAATCTAAACCTGCTACAGTCAGTGAGAGGCCTATTAGGATTAAGCACCGACAGAGTGTGTGTGTGTGTTTTATCTATGTAAAAAGCCTGTGGATAAAATGTGAGGACAGAAGTCGGCTAATAAAAGAGTGGAACTGATAGAAAGTATAATTGCCTTTTCCCATTTGAGGCACTACTGATGCTCTGCCTATTGGCTCAGGCTATAAAGAGCTTTATCACTTGAGTTTGAACAATGTGTGTGTGTGTGTGTGTGTGTGTGTGTGTGTGTGTGTGTGTGTGTGTGTGTGTGTGTGTGTGTGTGTGTGTGTGACTCTGAGCTACTGACCTGTGATGTGGAACTATGGGGGATTATCAAGTGTCAGAGTGACGCATCACTGTAACACAGAGGAGCAGGAGAGGCTGTCATCCTGAAATATGTCTCGTGTTTTACTTCATAACCCGCAAGCCTCTATTTGGAGTGTGTATATAGTGTATCCTGTGTGTGTGTGTGTGTGTGTGTCCTGATCCTATACACTATTCCCTCTGCTGTACACACACAATAACCCTGTGGGAGCATATTTGTCAATATGAGTGAACGCAACATTTAGAGAATACTGATTCTCAGTCAGGATGGCTTGATACGAGAATGTACATGCCGTTGGCCTTTTCTGCCTTTTTAATTTGTGCTTTAAATGCATATTCCACTTCAAATGGTACACATAATCACATATTGCTCATTGAAACTCAGATTTTGAAACCAGCTGTGAATTACAGCTCAGATTGATTTAACTTTTTAGAGGATCAGTGTTGAAACTCCAATGAATAGATTCCTTTGAGGATGATAAATATCAGATTTTCTCATTAATAGAACTTCGTACAAACAACCGTAGTGACATACTTTAAGGATAAAAAATGATCACTCTTACAAAAACCCAAGTATGCATTACACTCAGATTCGATCCCTTTGCTCTGACCATCTGTTGAGGTTGAAATGTAATATTTGAGATAGTTGTACAGTACATCGTTCCTCCATCTCAGCTGTTACTTAAGGCTGTGAAAAATGCTTCAAATCAATATCACAATTGTCCGACGTTATATCACTGTAAGGAAAGTATATGCAAAATGAAAAGAAACAACATAATTAAACCGCTGTCAACCCAGTGTACTCCCAGCATGCATCAGGCTTTTACAACTAAACCCTCAAAGTGTGGATTTCCAATTGAAAGCTCCTGAACAGCTTGTGAGATTGTTTTTTAAGGAACTTTTCACCTTCAATATCAACGTTGAAGCCAACAGGGACCAGAAGTTCTTAAAGTGCGCGAAGAAAATAGAAATTTGAACATTTACATTTCTGTGAAAGCTACTGAATGGACCTTGTGTAGCTAATAATAAAATGACGTCATAAGATAGTATTATCACCATGATTTTGTTTGGGTTCACTAAACGACGATACTGAATTATTGCCTCGCCCTTCTTTTAGTCTTGATTTAGTCTTTTGAAGTAAACTCAGACACTGACCCAGCTGGCACGTCCTGCCGGACCATCCAGGCGGGCAGAGGCACCGGTGACCTCCAGGAGCCTCCTGACATGTTGCCCCCCGGCCACAGGGGCTCCGATCACACCGCCTCACCGCTGGGAAGAGAACACATGGCACATGAACAACTGGAGTGTGCAATGGGAATGTGTGTGTGAATATCAATCAGACATTGTGTGTCACTGAGTCTGTGCGATGCCATTGGTATGCGGACGCTTTAGCGGCCCGTGTTTTCATTCTCTTTTCTGCTGCTCTGGTTCCTGTGCAAACAGTGATAAACAAATCATCTGCTGCACGGACATGGCTGTCACCTCAAACCTTTCCCAGAGAGGAGGGAGGAAAGAGGGAATTTAAATAAAAGGAAGGGGAAAAAGAGAGAGGGTTTAACTAGAAATAGAAAAATGGGGCTGCTACGCCTGATTCCACTCCTGTGGGAAGGAATTAAAAACAGATAAAGAAATGTGAGGAGCACAAACAGAGAGAGAAGCTCTCATATGAGGGGTTAACCATGCATGACTTCCTATTACACATAGCATATTGGTGCATGTGTGCCGTCATCATGTTTCCCATGCACGACTCTGTGCTATATACATCTTTTAGTCAAGAGCTCTCTGTCTCATAACCTTTTAGCAAAAGAAAAATGCTCCTGACCCTGACTCCAATAATAACCCAGCCAAGCTACCAAAACTAGATGAGGAATCCATTATAAACAAAGAAGCCTTTAATTAATATCGGTTATGTGTATATATAGATCTAAGTCTGTAAGCAGATCCTCTCACTGTGTATCCCCCAGAGAGACCCCCACCACACACAGAGACAGAGACGGACCGCCTTGGACCGTTAACGAGCCAACAACAAATAACAAGAGCACAAATAAAGTTTGTCCCTCTCTCTGAAATAAAAGTGTTCACATGCCAGCGCTGTCTATCCAGATGGAGGTGAAAGCAGAAGACGTGGAACACAGCTTGTTTACACACGCAGCTTTGACAGACCGTAACCTGTGTGATGCAATCGCACCTGTAGCCACACACATGAACACAAGCTCAAACCTGCTGTATACACACACACACACACACACACACACACACACACACACACACACACACACACACACACACACACACACACACACACACAGACCACAGGATCGAGCTGACGGGTGTGACAGCTCAGTTGTTGCTCAGCGGTGTGGATAAAGGTCAAACCTGTTTGACCTTTATCCACGCATGAAGACATGAAGTGGGAGATCATACATGGTGTGAGCGCGGCTGCTAAATGTAATAAACGTGAACCTGGCATTGAGATGTGGACAGATAATTTGTTTTGACTCAATGCATGTCTGTAGAAGCCAATTTATTTAGACTTCCAGAGGCTGCTTGGTGTTAGTTTAAACTTTAAAGTGACATTCCACTGATGTGTTCTTTTTACACTGAGTGGTCACTTTATTTGTAATTAAGATGATTACACTCAGCCTGTCAACAAATAAGTCTAATGTCTTTTGTGGATGTGGAACCCCTGACAATATCACCTAAAATAGCTATAGGATTATGAGGTTGGGATCATGGGAAATGTATAATCCGGTGTTTCTGAGCTTGACTCATACTTGCCAATAAAAGTCAGCGTATCTCAGCCTTTGTTGCTTCAATTCATATCATTATTGAAGTTTAAGGCAAACTTCAATCATTTTGAATAGAAGGAAGCACCACTATGTTGAATGATTATTTCTGCCATCCCGCCACACTTCTGTCTCTACTTTCTCTGTCTTGTGTCTTCGTCCTGCCTCCTGTGAAACCCTGTGAGACCAGGTTTCTGTGGCAGAAATATAGCCGTGTTAAGTTCCTCAGATCTTTTACGCTGATCACAGAAACCATGTTATCTGTTTACATAACCGTTAAAAATTCAGGTTAGTGCATAAAACCGACAGTCACTGAAGTGCATGTAAATAAACACTGATCGGAAGATAAACACCAGTGAATGTTTGTGAGTTATGTGATGCGGAATACAATTTGAATTGCCATCTGAAAATATACATGCTCTGTGTTCCTCATTTCTTATAACGGCGGTTAAATAGAAATGTCGAATGCCATAATGTCATTTTTTGGGCTGAGAATTGCTTCATCTTTTATAGGCAGCTTGTGTTACTGGTTGCAGTCTTTGTCATAGACAGTTGAGCATTGGATATTTTAGGAGAAACATCAGGCAACTGTACAGCAAAATAATGTCGCCACAACTGATGAGGACAAACGCCAACGACAACAACATGTCATTCCTGTTCCAAACACAGGCGTGTTGTCTTTATGTTTAGCATTGGTCTCACTTTCCTCGCTGAGCAAACACAATCGGATGACATTACATTCATCTGGCAGACACTTGGATCCCAAAACAACGTTGTTTCCCCCATGAACGCATCACAAGGGAACAGGATGTCGCCGCACAAATTCTCACGTGGGATTAAAGTCTGCTGATATTCACTTGTCTGCGTGTGTGTGATGGTTGGACTCTACAGGGAGAAGACTAGTGAACCTTTGTACTTCTCATATTGTTATCAGGACCTGCTTTGTGTTTCAGATCGAGGAATTTCTCCTTGTTTCTCATTGCATCAGGAGCAATTTGGGCTTTAGTGTTTTTCTCATTTTGGTGGCCATGAGAACCCACTCTTACAACAGAGCTGTAGTCTGATCAGGAGCTAGTGACACACTCTTCTGATGGATCTAACTCATCTGGACTTTGATGCAGGACATCATGTCTGAACGAGGAATTAGACAACGAGCCTTTAAAAATAGCATTAACACACAGCTTCACCTTTACAGTTCACAGTTAATCAATAGAGTTGATCAAAGATGCTCCTCCTCACCTTTTCTTGGCAGTGTAAATACTATTCACACACACACACACACACACACACACACACACACACACACACACACACACACACACACACAGCCAGAAACAGGGCGAGACAGACCACTGATTGCCGTTTGTGTTCAGGCTCATTTAGCTTCCTCTGTTAGATTGATGAGAGTAACTGACTGGCTTTTATCCAATAACTACCAATCACAGACAATCTAACACTGCCCAGCCCATCAGCTCAGTACCGAGTGTGAGGACCGTGTGTGTGTGTGTGTGTGTGTGTGTAGCGTTGGCAATCACCATCAACGCAGGTGTGTCCGGTCCAGCCGTCGGTACAAGTGCAGCTGAAGCCCGCTGGGTCTTCCACGCAGGTGGCTCCGTTCACACACGGCGACGACAAACACGCATGCTCCACTGACGAGAGGGGAAGATGAGGACAGTTACAAATGAGTAGTGATTTAACTTCCTCATAATATATTTTTGTGAATATTTACTGTTTTCTCCGGGGATGTTTATTGGAGCCCTGCAGTGTGTGAGACGTGAATTTGTTTATTTCATGATCGGCTAATTTTTGGCTCAGCACCTTCCCGCTTTGATTGGGATGTGTATGTCTACCTCGACTAGGAATGTAAAGGCCCTGCACTTCCCCACAGGGACTTAAAGGTACTATTATAGGGCAGTCGAGACTAAAAGGTTGCTTTCTCTCAAAATGAAGACAAACTCCTCTAACCACCAAAGAGGATGTTTCAACTCTCCCAGTGAGTGTTTGGAGAAGAAAACACATTTGATTCAACTTTGCAAAAATATGAATATATGTATATAACATAATACTTGGTTTATGGTATGAAGTCAGCACAAAAAATAATAATACAGTATTCAGGTATATATTCTATATTTATGGCCATGTGTTGCATATATAGTGTTTTTTGCATTAGTTATTTTCTTTGTTGTTTATATTGATGTTTTTGTTATTTTGATAAACTTGACTTTTGAGCATCTCTTTCCTTTAAACAAACAACCAGGTTTCATTCCACATTTCTTATCTGCTGTATCCACATAGCAAATTTAAATAATGTATTTTCTGGTCCAGTGGCTGTATGGTGAAGCCAAACTCACCAATATCACAGTTACGTCCTCTGAAACCTTCCCGGCACTCACAGTGGTACTCATTTGGCTCTGTGTTGGTGCAGGTCCCGCTGTTCTTGCAGGGCTGGTGGGTGCCACAGTAGTTTAGATCTGGAGTCACACAAAGTGATGATTAAACTACTGATATATTTATAATATATATTTCAGTTCAGTTCACAGCTGAAAACAGCAGAACAAAATTATAAAGGCAACAAAAGATACAGGAATAAGGATTTGACTTTGTCTCAGACCACGCACACACACACACACACACACACACACACACACACACACACACACACACACACACACACACACACACACACACACACACACACACACACACACACACACAGAGAGAGGCTGAAGTCCAGGTCCAGGCTCTGTGTGCTGCAGGGCCTGTTGTCTCTGTGTGAGGCTGATTAAAGCGTTCTCTAATGATCGCCTCTGTGCCGACAGTCTCTGTGTCTTTAACCCTTCGTCCACGGAGCCCGCGGTTTCGCGTGGTGACACTTGAAACTTTTCTCTAAGTTTCTAAAATATTCACAGCACCCCGATAATACATCGCAAAAATATAATTTTACGTCTGGCGGAAAGAGAAGGCTTCCTGCTTCCGGGTGCCTGCCCAGGCAGAGCCCAGCATAATTTTAACATCATCAGGCAAGCGAAAGGGCAGCAGTGTGTCATCTGACGCTGGAAAAAAAAAAAAAAAAAATCCTTCTCTGTGATTAGTTGAGTCATATGTCCGTCGCCATTTCGTGAACTAAACAACCAATGTACACTCAGGAAAATCTCAAAAGGACAACCCACTTGTACAGCATGTACACACTACAGTTTACAATCAACATCATGACGACAAAGAGATTCAACAAGCAGGAAGCAAAGCACATGATTCTGGAGAGCAGCGAGGAGGAGGACGACGCGTCGTCGTTAGAGCTCGAAGGCTTTAGTTCTTCTGAGGAAGATGGGTAAGTGTAGTTACTAAACTTTGTTACGTGTCTGTAAGGCTGCATGGTGCAAACTAGTAATGTGTACAAACTAGTAATGTGTACAAACTAGTAATGTGTACACTGTGTAGGAGAGTACGAGAGCCAGCCACGCGGTGCACACTGCTGTTCACGTTACTACGTCATGATCTAAGTAATGTTTATACACAGTCTGCTTTGTACAACACTCTGCTTCACGTTACTACCACTAATATTTATACATCCAATGCGGAGCACTATGCTAAAATTACTACCACAGTCATGATCTGAATAATATTTGCACATCCAATGTCATCTTTCTTACGTCATCTTTCTTTCAACTGACTAGTATTGATTTATTTTACAGAGAGGAGCACCAGCCGCCCCGACCAGCCTGGCCAGCAAAGAGGCAGCGTGTTGGACGGCAACTACCACGACCAGCAAAGAGGCAGCGCGTTGACCGACGACTAAAGACACCATCTCCAGCAAACAGGGCGCGTGCTGCCCGGCGACTACTTTCACCTCAGGCCAGATCAAGAAAGACAGCAGCACGTGCACCACCTGCACCTACGCTGTCCTGGAGGACGGATGAAGACCCGGACACTGCTCCCCCCGTCATCAAGTTCCAGCCCGGACACCTGGTCCACATGTCAGTGCCACAGCAACACCCATTGAACTCTTCAAACTGTTCTTCCAACTAAGTCCACGGTGGGTCGCAGGGTTTGCGAGCTTTGCAGCATGAAGAAAGTGAGCAAAGACACGGCTTGGAAGTGCGAGGCGTGTAACGTTCCCCTCTGCCTGCAGCTGAACAGAAACTGTTTCCATGACTGGCATGCCATGCCATGAGGATATGCCATTGAAGCATATATACTTGTATATTGTAAATGGTCTAGTCTTTGTTCTGTTTTATATTTCTGAATATATATTCTGTACATATTTTCTTTTTTTTTTATAATACATATTTTTATTTAAAAAAAAAAAAAATTGTTGTGATGGTCATTTTTCATTTGCACACACTCCCTGAAGCTTTATCTGCACTATGAAGTCATTTCTCAGTCCCATTTTTATCATTTTGGTGAAAGCTGTGAAAGACCATATTTCTACTCAAAAAACGATAATAAAAACTTTAGTTTTAGACATTTATTTACATGTATCTAACATTTTATTCATATATTTCACTGCTTTTGTGAACCTAAAACCTTTGGTAAACCAATTGCCATCACCTAAACAGAGTCACCACCTGAGTAAAGTTAGGTTTTTTCAAGCGATATGAAGAATTTCCAAAAATCGAGATTCCATTTTTCAGCTTTAGTGTCATATTATAAAGTTTTTTTCTTTACACTTTTGCCTTACGACAATGGTGCCTCATTATATAGATAGCTGAGATTGTTCTGCAATTTATGATGTAAAACATGGGTATATATCTTATATGCAAGTGCCTTAAAAGGTGAATCTAAGAAAATTATGTCAAATCGAGAAAATCGACTGAAAATGACCTCCAGTGTGCAGTGAGTTAAAAGCTTTCAGAATACAGAGAAACAGCTTAGGACCCCACCTACGAGCTCACATTCACCTTACCCAAGGCTATCACCTTTCCTCTGCACAATACACCGTCCCGTGGGCTCCCGGATCCCAGCGCCCAGTGGGAGGTGTGCTGGTATATTCTGGGATAATAATGGAGGAACTTTGCTACATTGTGTGGGAACAGTTGGCGGGAAAAGCCTGAAGGAGCTGTGTCTTATCTCATGATCTAAGTACGCCATGCATGGGAAGGTGTGTGAAGAACCACGCCTGACAAACTCATTTACTGCGCACACGTTTCTTTGTCTCTCTCTCTCCTACCTACATCTATCTATCTATCTATCTATCTATCTATCTATCTATCTATCCATCCATCCATCCATCCATCCATCCATCCATCCATCCATCTATCTATCTATCTATCTATCTACCTATCTATCTATCTCTATCTACCTATATCTGCCTATCTACCTACATACCTACCTCTACATACCTACTACCTACCTACTACCTACCTACCTACCTCTACATACCTACCTATCTATCTACCTACCTACCTACCTCTACATACCTACCTACTATCTACCTACCTACCTCTACATACCTACCTACCTACCTACCTACCTCTACATACCTACCTACTATCTACCTACCTACCTCTACATACCTACCTACCTACCTCTACCTACCTACCTACCTACCTACCTACCTACCTACCTACCTACCTACCTACCTACCTACCTCTACCTACCTGCCTATCTACCTACACATACCTACCTACCTACCTGCCTATCTACCTCTATCTATCTACCTACCTACCTACATACCTACCTACTACCCACCTACCTACCTCTACCTTCCTACCTACCTACCTACCTACCTCTACATACCTACCTACCTACTACCTACCTACCTACCTCTACATACCTACCTACTATCTACCTACCTACCTACCTACCTACCTACCTACCTACCTCTATCTACCTACCTACCTACCTATCTACCTACCTACCTACCTACCTACCTACCTACCTACCTACCTACCTACCTCTACCTACCTGCCTATCTACCTACCTACCTCTACATACCTACCTACCTACCTGCCTATCTACCTCTATCTATCTACCTACCTACCTACATACCTACCTACTACCCACCTACCTACCTCTACCTTCCTACCTACCTACCTACCTCTACATACCTACCTACCTACTACCTACCTACCTACCTCTACATACCTACCTACTATCTACCTACCTACCTACCTACCTACCTATCTACCTCTATCTATCTACCTACCTACCTACATACCTACATACCTACCTACTACCTACTACCTACTACCTACCTACCTACCTACTACCTACCTACCTACCTACCTACCTACCTACCTACCTACCTCTACCTACCTACCTACCTACCTACCTACCTACCTACCTACCTACCTACCTACCTACCTACCTCTACCTACCTGCCTACCTACCTACCTACCTCTACATACCTACCTACCTACCTCTACCTACCTACCTACCTACCTACCTACCTACCTACCTACCTACCTACCTACCTGCCTATCTACCTACCTACCTCTACATACCTACCTACCTACCTGCCTATCTACCTCTATCTATCTACCTACCTACCTACATACCTACCTACTACCCACCTACCTACCTCTACCTTCCTACCTACCTATCTACCTACCTCTACCTACCTACCTACCTACCTACCTACCTACCTACCTACCTGCCTATCTACCTACCTACCTCTACATACCTACCTACCTACCTGCCTATCTACCTCTATCTATCTACCTACCTACCTACATACCTACCTACTACCCACCTACCTACCTCTACCTTCCTACCTACCTATCTACCTACCTCTACCTACCTACCTACCTACCTACCTCTACCTACCTACCTACCTATCTACCTATCTACCTACCTCTACATACCCACATACCTACCTACCTACCTGCCTGCCTACCTACCTACCCACACACATCTTTATGTGGATGACACAGTTCTGTACTTATTGAGTTTTGCTGTTGAAAACAGTGTTTCTATTAAATGTTTACTATTAAATGTTTCATATCTTTGTTTTTCATCACATATTGTAATATTGGGTCTGCTGTTTTCCGAACAGGAAAAACACATTGGTAGTTTGTGTATGTTTGGGAGGTTAAATTGATCAGAAGAAGGAAAACATCTGAATACATCATTCCTTCATATCTGACCTTTGTCACACAGCAGTCCTCCCCAGTTGACGTCGCACACACACTGCCAGGGCTCGCCACAGCTCCCGTACACGCAGCCGGGGAACGTTACACACTGGTCACACAGAGGGCCCTTCCAGCCATAATGACACCTGAAGAGCAAGAGCAGAGACGCGTTGGCTCGTCTCACCTTCACTGGCGTGGTAGTAACTGTGCTGAACCAGTTCCATTAGCCATTTTATGGGCATGCTTTGGGAATGTCCATTTATATTACTTGTTTCAGTGATTGTAACTTGCTGCTGATGCAAATGAAGACTGGAAACATTTGTATTCTGCAACATGTATGGCACATGGGATTTCAACTCTAATCCAGACGAAGGTTGAAAAACAACTTGATTTGAATTTAGTATTTTCTACACCAGAAAGAAAGTGGCATCTGTGAATGACTGGAGGAAGAGAGTGTTTAGAAAAGGTCGTAAAATATTACTATCCACTGTAGTGAATAGCAGAATTTAGCAGAATTCTTGTGTCATCTGGTAGTGATTGGATCGTTATATTGCCGTTACTTTGTACATCACGGCATTGATTTTAAAAAGCCATATGATTCAGCCTCGGTGTCTGCTGTGCTAGTGCATACAGTTAAAATAACGACATCTCATGAAGCGCTCCTTGGACTTACTTGCATTCTCCAGGTGCAGTGCAGGAGCCGTGGGCCTGATGACACCCCTGCCTGCACACCGCTGTTAACAAAACACACAAAGAGAATCATTAGAGACTAGAGAAACTTAATATGAACAGAAGTGACGTTCAGCTGAGTCAGTGGGCATTAAAACCTGCAATCTACACTGAATACATCTGGATCACTGCCAGATATGTTGACAGTCCCTACATTCCCATGACGAAATCTCAATATCACCTCAATATTTGACTGTGAGATTATTTATTATTTACTTGTACAGTTCAGATACTCAAAATTTCCAGATGGAGAGCCCAAGAAAGAAAAACACTCTTGACTTGACTTTGTCATGGTCAGTAACCTGCAGGGGGTAACAGAGGGACCTTCGCTAATTTTTCCTGACTTCCTGCTTGTCTGCATTCCAATCAGCGACCTGCTGAGGAGGAAGTCACATTTAGTGAGACAGCGGCGGGATGGGCAAGGCCGCAGGATGTCCGTAAACTAGCTGCGTGTCCTTCAGGGTTCCAATGGTTTCCACTCTGGTTTCCTTCGTTCACTTTTACCATCGCAACACGAAGGCAGCGCTCCGAGGTCACGCAGCGAGGTCATCCAGCTGATGAGTCACAGACGAGAGAATGATCCCCGCACACACACACTGAAGCTAACTGACGCGTATTTACTGATGTGCAGCAGAGCTTTAAGCGGCCAAAAGAGTTTTGACGACATTCACGAGTCCGATCCTTACTTGGTCAATGGGCTGTTTGAGATGGATGTTGATTTGAGGGTTAGTACTGTACATGCATGTGTCCAAAACAACACATCTAGTAATTAAAGCTGATGACACCGGTTCATCGGTCAAGTTTATTTTGACAGCACTTAATCACAATAACAGTTTTTACAGGATTAAGAGGTCAGAATCAGAAAGGACAACAAGAACACCCTCATGGAAAAACCTTTTAACAAACCTTGGGGAGGATCACTACAGAGGAAACCCCCTCCAGGGATAGTAGGAAAATAAATGGAAAGCAAAAACATTTTCTGTTTTTTTTTTCTCACCAGTGGCCTCAAGTCATCCTGAGGAAAATATTAGCTGAATATTTTCAAGTGACAAACATTTCCTCAAATATATACAGTATATGTAGCATTTTAAATGAAACTCAAGCATAACATAAATGACTGAGCCTCTACCAGCACCTTTAAAGCTCAGCAACTACACTCTATTTCATTTGGGCATGAACTGAAGCGTTGTGGTTTTATTGGGGTTACACAGGGCGTATTGTACTGTAACACACCACAGACTTCAATGTCCTTTCTTACCTTCTTTGCACTCTGGCCCGGTCCAGCCCTCCATGCAGACCTTGGAGCCGCTGGGGTCACAGTTGAAGTGACCGAAGAAGTCATCGCGCGCCCTGCAGAACTTGTTGCAGAAAGGGCCGAAGTAATTTGAATCACAGCGGAAGCGGAGCCGGTAATCCAGACTGAGAGGCCGTCCGTGGTGACGGTACGCCTGCCACTGCTCCCCAGGGTTCAACATGGAGGAGAGGAGGACTCGCTCAATCAACTGGCCTGAGGGAGTGGGGGAAAGGAAGATGTAGAGGACACTTTAGTTGATGTTGTGAGAGAAGAAATGCTTAAACTTGTAGCAGATCAAGCTATAAGCACAAAGCTGACATATTAAGTTGTTGAACTTGATATTACACAATCAGACGTTTTGGAGCAACATTCATTGGGGCGTGAAGTTTATTTCCACCTGGCCCATATAAGCCCTTTACCCTCTCCTTTTAGCTCAACTCTTGAGAGAAATATCTGTCTTTCCTACTGACTGCCCCACTAGCTTCATCAGCTGTAGTGCAAACGTTGTATGTCTCCTGTTTGGTGCTGAGCAAGTATTGTACAGCTGGAATTTAGAGTTTTTTAGTGTTGGAAAACAGATTCCTGCTGCAGGAAACAACACTGATGAGCATGTTTAGACTAAACCAGAACAGTTTGTTCGTTAGTTGTTTGCCATAAAACTAAAACAATAATGAGAAGCTAAAAGGAGCCGAGGGGAACTGCAGAGTGGGTTGGTAATTCTCTGTGGGTTTGCCCCCCTTCAAACATTACATATAGTGCAGCTATTCACAGCTAAGTAATCACATGACAATCAAATGTTTATGTTTTCAAAATAGTCTCTTTTCCATCTACATAATAACGTGAAGCTGGCATTTTTTTAATTAATTTTTTATCGATCAGTGTTGCTGAGGACAGGTCAAAATGAAGAGGACAACATATATTTTCAAATATATATGTGTTTTGGCCCAGGCGAGTCCAGGTACATACATCGGCATCAAGGTACTTGACCAGACAGCAAGGATACTGGAAGTGAACTGAAAAGCAGTCCCAGAATAAATACTGATGCAGACAAGAAGCAGAATGTAGGACCAGAGAAAAGGGGTCCGGTCTGCCAAGAAGAGAGCCTGAGGCTGGAGCTCCTGACCCCTGACCCCAGAGGGGCTGTCACCCCCAACTCAGTTATTATCTCCTGTGGCAGGGTATTAACACACACAAAGCACTGAGAATGTGTGTGTGTGTGTGTGTGTGTGTGTGTGTGTGTGTGTGTGTGTGTGTGTGTGTGTGTGTGTGTCATAGCCATACTTGTGTATTTAAGAGATTGTGGATAATGGGAAAGATTGTGAGATAATAAAGCAGAAAAATAAGCCTTGTTGGAAGTACATGTTAGTCAGCAATTGAGAGAGGGAGAGTGTATGTGTGTGTGTGTGTGTGTGTGTGTGTGTGTGTGTGTGTGTGTGTGTGTGTGTGTGTGTGTGTGTGTGTGTGACAGAGGCAAACAGAGTCAAAGAGGAAGAGAGGTAGCTATTAGCGCACACACATAGCAAACTGCCTGATGGGGAGATGAGATCACCTTTAGTTGGACACAAAGGAATGAAAGCAGAGTCGCATACTGGCCGCTGTGAATGTGTTTGTCCGTGTGTGATTCTGTGCATGAGTGTGTGTGTTTAAGAGAGTAAGAGAGGATTGGGAACAGATCCGACGCCGAGCGCTGTGTTAGCTCAGCCATTGTCCCGTTCCTCCACTGGCCCTCTGCCTGTAGTCAAATTGAGGGTTATTATGCTACTGCAGTGCTTTGTGGGTTCTTCTTTATTTTATGACTCTGCCATGTCAAAGAGATAATTTCATCGTCACCATAATGTCTCTGCCAGACAACAGCAGACACAAGGAGAGAAGAAACAAAGAATCACATTATCAGCCGACTCAGCGGGGAAGGTGTACAACAGAGTGTGATTTCCTCTTTAATGTGATGGCACAACAACAAGTGAGCACAAGCAGAGACGGGGGCGGCAAAAAGCTCAAATATTAGATGGCAAAAACCAGCAGAAACAAGAAGGTCTGTTGAAATCACAATTCACTGAAAAGCAAAGACATTATAAGCAACGGGCACACACGGACTGTGTCTGCAGGTAGCATAACACTTAAATCACTTTCTCTGGCCTCCAGTGATTGTCCCCTTTACAGTGGCTGAGAAAACACTGCAGGAGCGAAAACGCCTCCTTTTGACTCTATTCCACATCAGCAGAAGCGACAAATCAATACAGTGGATCTATGGAAGCCAATAGATCAGCTGGATGGTGTTTGTCGCTCCCTTATATTTGATATATGTGAGGAATTCTCAGAGAGTCTGTTGTAATATGTTCCAATGAAACGATTCTCATCTGAATAAAAACACTAAGTCCGAACGTGTTGAATCTTTACAGAAAAGCTGGTCTTGATTATGATTCTTCTATTGAATTTCACTTTCTCACCAGCAAGGGTGGCAATTCTGTGGCTGTTGATGCTCCATCAATACCGTTGGTTCACACGGGTGAACACAGCAGCAAACCTGCACTCAAAATGACCCACACAAGCGACAAGAGGGAGAACAGAGAGACAATTTAAACTTCTGCTCTTTGAAGATAATTCTGGTTTATTAGAAAAGGTAAAAGTACTCTGTGTGGAGGTTTTTCACCACTAGCAAAGCTCAGGTGCATTCATTTTTATCTTGTGCAAGCAGTCCGTTCTCACTCTCAAGTTGTCAAACACGGCCTCTTGGTCCTATGTGTCAAACTGTGAGTAGAGGAGGAAGTCAGGTGACACCGTGCTAAACTCTATGAATGGAGGAGTTGGGGTCTGATGGATGGATGGGACACATGACTTTCTTCCGGGAGACCGGTAGTTGTGAGACCAAAAGTCAATGATTTTAAGTTACATACGTAAGTTAAGTTAGTCAAAGTGATCTTACGTAGGTTAGGTTAAATCGTTTACGTTGCATTGCGTATGTATCGTAGCCTACTTAAATAGATTAGATTACATTTTCCTTTATTAGTCCCGCAGTGGGGAAAATTCAGGATTACAGCAGCAGATAAAGTCTACACAAGAGACAAAGTAAAAAATCTAAACAAGTAATATAAATAATAAACGGTAAAAACTGTCAAATCTACAATACTGAATTATATATATATATATATATATATATATATATATATATATATATATATATATATATACAGACATGAACAGTGTGTTAATATAAATATTGCACAGGTTGAAGTGTTATTTGTGGTCTACTGAGAGCTCAGCTGGTTGTGCAGCCTGACAGCAGCAGGAAGGAAGGACTTCTCCTTCACACACCAGGGATGAATCAGTGGCTGAAGGAGCTGTACAGAGCTGCCAAATATGTAATAAACATACTCATTCTACCCAAACCACCATCTTTTTCCTGAATGGCACAAAGTTGTGTCATGTGATGAAAGGTTGATTATTTTGAAAGGAGTGTATGTATGTAATGAGTGGAAATTTAAAATTGCAAAACCGAATCTAGAGGGGTGCTCAGAGAGCCAAAGTTTGGAGCACGGGGTCAGTGACCAGGCTGCCATATGTGATGTGAGGTATGCACACACGCACACCACCGAGTTGTGTGATTGCTTTTATGCTTTTCCACTTATCAACCGTTGGTGCTGAGGAATGTAGCAATATGCCAACAGACAGAGAAAAAGAGGACGAATACTAGAAACAACTCTAATAATAACTCTACATGGTGCCTGCTGAGAACCGCGCTGACATTACTGAAAAGGAGTCAGACGGTGCAAGAAATACTAGAGATCAGTCAGGTTTAAAACAAACCTCCAGGGGCCGTTTAACCATTGTTCCACATGCAAGCTGTGATTTACTCATGGATTTACAACATTAGTATCACCTACGGTAATATTCTGAATGCACTTATATGTTCTTGTTTTGTCCATCCCATTTATATCAATGATGTTAGGCTAAAAAACAAAAACTCCTCTCTTTATAATTGATTACAGTTCGACAGCATCCCAAACAACATCCTCAAAAATGATTATAAAGTTGAATCAACAACTCACAAAAAATTAACATTGGTTGTATTGCAGTACTGTTGTACTAGACTGCACTTATTTGAGCCATTAGTGTACCTGGCAACTGAGAATACATGCAAATAAAACAAAAGTATACAGTGCTCACACATCACTTTGGTGAAGTGGGCCCCACATTAGCTCAAGTTTTATGGGAGAGAACCTGAGATATTATATTCAACCCACTTATTGTAGCTTTGTATACACAGTTGTTGTGTGCAATGAGGGATTATTACCAACATTTCAAGTGCACTCACTTGCGGTTAACTTCCAAAAGGGTTTAAATGATCTGGCTGTTTTCCATCTGATTGACAACTTGTGTTTCTTACGAGTTCTCCGATCTAGCAATAACTTTGTTAAGTACAATTTCATCAAAACCATTAAAAATGACCCAAACTGTGGAAATAAATTGTAAAACTGGAATCATACTTTAATAATTGAAGGTATGCCCCTGCACATTAACACAAGCTACATGCTACTTAAACAAACCTCAGTGAAGGTCATACTGTCGGTGCTCATAGGACATCATATCTCCTCACCATTTCCAAGGATTGTTACAGAAGGTACAGTTGTGCTCAGTAATCCTCTCTGATTAGCAGCAGGTCCCGATAACTCCAGTCAGACTGCTGCAGGACGCCTCTGTTTGGGCAGAGCTAAGCTGCCCGCCTAGTGAACGGCTTTAGACCCGATGTAAAGGCTGCCAGGAGCTCAGGTGGAAACGACAGATAATGCAAACAAGATGTAAGAGCAGCGCTGGAGGGCAGAGGAAAGGAGAGGACAGGAAAGACGAACAGACAGTTTCTCATTATCTCAGCCATCTTTTGGATCTTTTGGATATGACTGGCTGAGAGGAAGGTAGAGGATTGTTGGATGAAAGAGAGGACTGTGGTACGACAGGAATGAGGAAGGCACAGGAACATCTGTCTCCCTCTTTGTATGTGTATGTGTGTGTATGTGTTGTGCTTTTTATAGCATGCAGCTCACATTCCCGTCATGGAGCTTTTCCTGATTATGAGGAGAAACAATAAGGAGACGAGCAGGAAATTAAAGGCTCTGGTTAAAAGACCTTTGAGGATATTTTCACATTGCTTCACCATGTTGAACAACGCATTCTCTAAACAAGCGCCGTGATTAGTTTGCCTCGATGGAAATGTTGCTTGTTGACAATTTAATTTAAAGAAAAGTTAGTATACTTGTTCCATTATCCAAACCACTTATCATATTTAGGGTGCAGGAGCGGATCCCATTGGACAGAGTACACCCTGGACAGTTGTATTGCAGGGGTCATATAGAGACAGACAACCATTCACATCCACACCTACGGGCTACTTAGAGGCATCCATTAACCTAAGCTGCATGTTTTTGGACTGTGGATGGAAGCCAGAGAACCGAGAGGAAACCCACGAGGAGAACGTTCAAACACTCTTGCTCTGCGGTGACAGTGCTAGCCACCGTGTCGCCCGACAGGTCAGTATACTGCCCTACAAAACCAAAATACAGTTCTACAAATTCATTTATGACAAGAATCCCATATGCAAATTATTATGCCAAGAACTGTACAATGAAAAACATAAATTAAGTGAGAAAAAAAACAAAAAGACGTGACGCACTCAGGCTGACTAAAGCTAGCCTTAGCTAAATAAAGTTAATTTACAAGCTTCTTTTTTAAACCAGCTTGAGTTTGGTGTACAACAAATAATACAGTGGCCAAACACATTTATAATGGAGAAAGGAGTTGACAACAGCTTATAGCTTAAATGCCCAAATATACAAATTTGGATATATTGGGCGGTTACTACATATTTAGTTAAAATTTAGTTCTGACCAGAAACAGATTTTTTTGACTTTTTTATTATTAAAATAAATAGAAACCCCCCCAGAAAGAAAAAAACCCACAATGCCTCCGGCTGGTTGAGGCTAGCCGATGTGAGGTCAGAGTTAGCCGTAGCTAAAGCTAATCTCGGCCTTTCACTTTTTCCCCACAATTGAAAACTCTATTTTGATTAGCTGAGGTGTTATTCCACATCATTAAGGCTGAATTCACTCGTAAAGGAGAAAGAAGGCAACACCGACTCGTCATGCGAAAAGCTAAGTAGCTTCATTTAGATGCCTTTTGACCAGATTGACCAAACATACATTGACGGCAGTATCTGGTTTAATCTGACAGAAAAGTATTACATTTGAGATTTTAGAATTTACATAGCTATTAAGTAGCCTTCAAACTTCAAAAGAAACAGAACACGTCTAAGAAGGAGGAGATAATCAAACACGCATTCAAAACATCGACACGTGTAGAAAGGCAGACACACAAACACACACACTGCAGCTTCACCTGATTCTGACGTGTCGTTGTCATAGTCCAGAGCCTCCAACACTAAAGAGAAGGACTTCTGTGAAGAAAACACAGAGAATCTGTTTAACATGTGACACAAATATACACTTTGGGCTTTTAGATCACATTAATCTCGTGTTTTTCAACCTTTTTTGAGCCGTGGCACATTTTCTACAATAAAAAAATAATCCTGCGGCACACCAACAACCAAAAAAGTTACAAAATGTCACATTGTAGCACAACATGTATGGTAGGTAATTATTGCGCTACCTACTGGCATGGAAGAGTATTTCATTACTAGGCCAGCCACTATATTTCAGGCTCAGACGCTCAACAATGGAAAATTAGTTGCGGCAACTAAATAATATTTTTTGGGACCGATTAAGTGAAATTGGACATTTTCCCACGGCACACCTGACGATCTCTCTGTGGTTGAAAATCACTGCATTTTAATTTTTTTTATGGAGGCCAAAGATAAGTCTTTAACATAGAGATTAGATGTATTTTGACCTATGGATGAACCTTTTCCAAGTAAATGAAGTACCAGTTCCTGATGGGAAATATCAGCTATAACCTGAATGTTGATTACTGATACTGATATTTGGTTGAATAAAGGGCATCATTTTGTTTGTGGGTGTACATGACCTCTTCTCTGTACCCAATGGAATCCTGTCTAAATAATGTCCTTTATATCCAATGTAATAGGAGGATTCAAATAAAGCATTTAAATAAGTGGTGGAAGAAGTATAGAGATATTTTACTTTATTACAAGTAATAATTACTAGATTACAAGTATTATTAGATTAAAGTGCACAATTATTAGCAGAAAAAGTAAAGGTGCTAACGATGTCAAATTTCAATATATTTGTACTGATGCATGTGAGCACAATGTGAGGTTGACAACATGGAGCATCAACTATCATCTGTACAAATGGATCAGATATTACAAACTAATTGGCTGTTTGACAATTTTATCTGAAAGGTAAGTAGTAACTACAGCAGTGAATTCAATGAAATGTAGTCGGAATATAAAATAGCAGGAAATGGAAATACTCATGTAAAGTATGATGACTTTAAAACTGTTCTTAAATGCAGTACTTGAGTAAATATACAGAGTTCCCTGCTGTGGAAAGTGTTTGTGTGCTCAGAAATGATTCACTGCCTGAAGAAGTCAAGGCTGCAGCCGGGTGCTGATTCAAGAAAAGCTCAACCTGCAGAGTTCAGAGTGGTGAGAGAGGACATAACAATAAATAAAAACAACTGTGACATTTGAAGATTACACTCTTAGAGCAGGTATGAGGATCTTTGTGTCCTGTACTTCTGAATGTGGGGGTGTAGCATTTACAGTCTATGTGACTAAATCTTAATAATTTATTAAAATGCATCGCCTTATGTAAAGATAAAGTCAGCCTATACAAAGTGTATAACACAAAAAGAGGAGTCCGGCATAAACTGGACATCTTCAAATGATGACTTTCAGCTTCCAGAGATATCACACTCTGGAGAGATAACAGAGGACAGGTGTTTTTTTCTTCTGCTTTCGCTCATCTTATAGACTAATGAATAATTCAGACCAACGCTTTCCGCTACAACTCTCTGTCTCCATCCATCCATTCTGCCTTCTGTGAAACACACCAGCGCCCGTCATGCAAATCCCTCCACCGTGTGCATTGTGGGTAAAGTTCCTCCTAAAAGGCTAAACGGATGTGTAGTCACGTCTTTGCTGCGAGAGCATAAACTGCCAGGGGAGGTAGAGGGGGAGGAATGTTACTGAGGGAGGGAGATAGATACTGTAGGAAGCAGGCGATGGACACAGGAGGTGAGGGAAGGATTTAGAGGAGGTTAAAGGCAGGAGGGCGGCAGCAACGCGACCATTAGCTAGAGGCGACACACCAGGAGGAGAAGAGAAGATGAAGGGTTGCAGTGAAGGTGCAAAATGTTAGAGGGGAGAAAATTGATAGAGTGGAAAACACTGAGTCAGGGTTTTTCTCCAAGTGGAGGTACATCCAGTATATCTGTCCTGCAACAGAGGAGATGGGAGGAAAGGTGACTGTAGAAGGAGAAAAGGACTGAGGAAAGGGGTAGAAAGTCTAATTATGTCGGGCGTATGTAAAGAAAAAGGTCAAAGGAGGAGAAATGCAACTGTGGCAGCTGTGGTGAAGCAACGATCCATGAGACTCCTGTGGTTTGTCGGATTTTCAGATATGAAGAACAAATAGGTCGGAGGAAGGTGAAACAAAAGGATGGCGAGATACACGAGAGATCACAGAAGAAACGAGAGGTGATGAGATAAGAAGAAAGGTTGAAGGGGAAGAACCCCCCCCCCACACACACACACACACACACACACACACACACACACAGAAGTCATGGCGCTAATGAGATGTGCTGGGTTGCAGAGGCCGCTTCATTAAGGCCGGCAGACAGCAGGTCGCCCACAGATAGAGCAGCTGGAGTCATTACAACTCTCACCTGAAGTAAGGTTTAGTATTCATGATTAACATCTATATATATATTTATATATCTATCTATCCTGCAGTCCATTATAATCACATTAGTTCTACAGAACCAGAGGTTTTAGAAGCCTTGTCTACCAGAAGTAACAGATTTGACTGTAGCTGTTTAAACCACTTCATAAATAATGATTGTGGTTCCCAGCCTGAGGGTTGGGGTCCTCCACTGGGTCAAAGCATACATCTGAGGGGTCATGAGATGATTAATATGGTCTAAGAAAAAAAAAATATATATATATATATATTCTAATAGACAAATTTGCATTAATCTGTCAGTCTTTACTAAAAAAAATTGGAAATGTTTTATAATTTGACCTCTTTTGCCATCAAACAATTATTCAATAAAATAATCAGAAATAACTATAACTAGACTACTATATGATCAAGGGTAACAATACACTGGTTCAATTTTTAAAAGGGTTGGTCTATTATGACAATTAAGCATTTCATATCAATCTCTTCCTTGTAAAAACTGTGAACTATCCTCTTTCTAACTGCACACCCCCGAGATTTTCTTTTTCAAATTTGTATTCTTCAGCTCAACACTGCACAAAAATGCTGCTCGAGTCGGAACGATTTGCTTTTTTTTTTTATGATGAACCGGCCGCTGCAACAAAATGCCCAAACAGCATTACCTCACTGCTGGCCTGCTCACAGACCTTTCAGCCTTATCATCTTTCCAATCGCCCTCCTTCTTCCCTCGCCCTTCCTTCCATCCACGTATGCGCCTCTCCCTTTCTGCCTATGTCAGGTTAAGACCTGTGGGAAGTCCAGAGCCTTTTGCTTTTCTTTTGTTCTCTCTCATTCAGCCCCTCACACCCTCACCTCTGCTCCCACAAGTGCACACAGCCAGGTAAGTTATGATTCATTGAAACAGGAAGGGAGTATCCATGGTAAGCCCTGTTGCTCAGGTTGGTGGTTAGTTGGAGGGGTCCAACTAACCATGGTTACCAAGTTAAACTCACAACAACAGCCGCTGATAAGACTAGGAATATGTAAGTAAAAAGATTAAGAGAATCATCCACGATAAACCCTTCCTGACAACCTTTCCAAAACACACTCGCCAAAGCAATTTGTTTTGTGGCCATTAGAGGCAAAGTGAACAAGTACAGAGGAAGATATTCAGTAAACATCACTAAGAAGCAGCTGATAACATCAAAGGCCACGATGAAGGGAAATTAAAACGAAAAACCTTTGAAAACTGAGGATGAATGACTGGTTATTCAGTCAGTGGCACTAATGAATAGGTCAGTTTTTTCAACCAGCCTCACACTTTACATATTGTTCTAATCTCTGAATAAATATGACCAAACTTTATCACGACAGCCTTGCTAGCATCAGAGCCCTCTTGTTTCTTTATTTATTGACCATTTCCACAGAAGACAATTTGACTTGGCATAGCAGGAAAAGCACAAGTGGAACTAACATTACTGGTGTGCTCTGTTCCAGCAATTAAGGCAATGCAATAATGTATAATCAGTTAATTAGTTATACCTGTGTTTGACAAATCAAAAAGGGTTCCCATGAAAAAGCATCCAACGTGATTTTCACTCACTGAAAAGATGGATTCAACTCTGGTGCAGTCATAGCTTGTTTGACTATTTGATGGGGAAATACACAGTTGAGTATCCTGTTTAAACGCTGCACATTCTCTCAAACAACTGTTTACAGTTTTATGTCATACTGTGTGAGACATTGTGTTTTCAATATGTTTTTATAACTTTGAAATCTGTCCAAATATTGATTTATAGAAAAAAGATCAGATAATCAGATGAGTAATTGGATCAGTTTTGTGTTTAGAAGAACAGGACTGAGTGTAAGTGGATATTTTTATGTCTCTTTCCTTTTCTCTCCATCTAAACTGTTTCCACTCTTAGAAACAACCACATACACAACATGTTTAATCAGTTCTCTCTGATTGTTGCCAGTCATGACATGGGCAGATGGTCTGAGCCTGGCATGGCCGGAGAGAACAAGGGTTTCCCAAAAAGCAATAATCAAAACAAGAAGAGCGTTAGTCCTGATGAAGGATCGGCCCTCCCTTCGCCTACAGCCTCACATTAGTCTAACAGCAGAGAAGCTCTGGATTAGATGCTAATTCAAACCACTGTGCAGACATGTGTGATGGCATGTCAAATTCTATTTAATGAAGGTTTATAAACTTCTACCACTGCCTGTGTCACTCCTCCAGTTTCTCAGCCTGACCCCTCACTCTCGGTCCCCTCACCTCCCCAATCGGTGCCCCTCTCTCCCCTCCCTGCTCCCTCCATCACTCCCTCTCTCTCCCTCAGACATGGGCAGGGTAGGATATCCCGACAAAGCCAGGCTGTACAAACACAGCTCTACGACAGGAAGAACTCCCAGCCCTGAGAGAGGAATTTCCCCTCAGAGCTCACACACTAATGCATACACACACACACACACACACACACACACACACACACACACACACACACACACACACACACACACACACACACGCAATTCAGACACACACAGGCATCCAATATTACCCGGCTGGATTGCTAATCTTTATTTTTCCTGCTGTCATTCAGCCCTGAAAATATTAGTCTACATACTATAATGGAGATTGTAGTACACAAAATGTGCCATTTAGCATTCATCATGTTAGACAACAGGATTTGGTGCTTTAATCGTCTAAAATGAGCTACCAGCTGTGGAGCTTAGAAACTGAATGAGTTACACTATATTTTTGGGGTTTGTAGGTTTCCTGTTTCTTTATATTTTTTACAAACTATGAAGAAGATAGACACGGTGTGTTATTTCAGTTACTTATGCTGAATTTTAAATTAGCTATTTATTTCTAGAAGAAACTTAACGCGTAACACCTAAAAAGACTGCTTTTGTTGGCCACTTGGGGGCAGCGGAAGCTGTGAGTTGACATATAACGAACTCCACGGTTGATATTGCAAACTTGTTAGCAAGCAGCTGCTTATTCACACATCAAGTAGTTGCAGAGCAGCATGAGCAGTCATGTTCTGCTTTGTGTACACCTGTAAGTCCAATATTTCAGCTCCATGTTTGGTCTCCACCAACTTCTGAGGGAAATATCTGACTCTCTAGCTGCTAAATGCTCCACTATGTTCACCAGCTAGCTGCTACCGGTGTGTGTCTGCTGATTGGAGCTGAGCAGGTGTAGCCAGTGGTTTTTAGAGCTTAATTAATTTATTGCTTCTTTTAAAACAGCCGGTAAGAGTGAAGCAAAACAGTAAAGCTGCAGCTGGACAGCTGAACACTGAGTTGATAAAACTAATCCTAATCCTGATAAACCAGAGTTTAAAGGAAAATGTAAAGTCTTTATATTAGTTTTAACACTATTTTAATTATTTAGCTAATTATTATTTTATTATGAAATAATGAATTATTATTTAGCTGTATTTTTTACATGTCTGATAATCTTTCATTTATTTTGGCCAGCTTCAGGTCTCTATAGCTAATCAAACAGCATAACTTCTAATATATCATCAACTGCCACACGCTACGCTCATCTCACAGGTCCAAACTCATCAAGTAACGTCTACATGCAGTAATTAAACAAATGCACTTAAGCCTTTGTGTACATATAAAACACCAGTGCAGTCAAACAGCACCATAAAAATAGTTTTACGCATACACGCACATACAGGCAGGAGACGACATTACTATTAAATACTCGCTGTGCAGCTGAAGCTAAATAATTCATTTACAGCAAATGTTTCACAGAACTTTTAATACTCATAATCTGCAGGTGAGCATTCGTCAATTTCGTGCACCTGCCAACTCTCACGCTTAGCATCAGCAAGCTCAAGTAATTACAGACTCGCACATTTACAAACACAATAGACAACTCTCACACACACAAACATGCAAACGGTTGTCATGGCAGCAGCTGTGCCTGAACCCGATTGGATGGCTGACACCTCACCTGCACCGCAAATTAGTGCCGGAGGTAACCACAGTAACAATGCCATTACTATTGCAGTGGCAAAGCGCGTACAGTAGATATAGACCCATGTTTTCAGTTTCATGGTATACGTATTGAAGTGAAAGAATGATGCAAACAGCTGAAATGATCATGTGTTTCAGACTGAAGAATACAACATCATGGCCACTAGGGCTCCCCTCATGATTAAAGTAGTCTGGTGTCAATCGATTCTTTGCTTACAATAACAAAGAAGAACAATCCATCTCTTTGTATGAAGGCGTGTCCAGTGCAGAGGAGAGCGAGACAGACTTTAGGGTGGCTCATTTGTGAATTCCCAAAGTCTCTGCGGGTATTATCCATCTCCCTGCCCTCAGGTGATGTGGAATCAGACCCCCGGTGTGCAGCTGCGCCCCGCCCTGCTCCATGACCCCGCCTATAATGAAAGGTCTCTGTTCTCGCATTCTTGACGTCTCTTTTGTTTTTCTTTTATTCTGGACATAATTAGCAGTCGCTCTTCGCCCTCACTGACCCGCCACTAGATACCATCCTGATCATCACCCGACTTCCTTCAGACTCTCCGTACCCAGCAGCTGAAGGAGACTTTAATTAGAATAGTTTCAAAAGTAAAAGTATTCATTCTGCAGTATAATTGTATTATTAAACACAACATTATGAGATTGCTTCTTCATTGTGTAAGCAGCCCTTTCTTGTTGTAGCTGCTGAAGGTAGATCTACGTTTCCCTAGTTAGGTTTAGTCCAGCGGCTCTCAAGTGATCGGCCCGTCCAAAGAATCACTGGAGATACTGGAGGGGTCGTGAAAGATTAACGTGGTTGTAAAGAATAGAAATCTAACTTCTGCTGCACACATCTGTATTTACCTTCGGACTTTCCTCCAAATCCTTTTTTTTCTTTGTGAAATATTGGATAATTTGACATCTTTAAGTCATGAACAGTTCCCTGACCTTAACCGGTTATTATTGTAACCATGACGATGGTCCCCTAACCTTAGCAAAGTACGGATTTCAACCCAAATTATCTTTTCATAAACCGCCAAACTTTAAGCAGAGTTGTCAGAAAGAAACACACTTATACTGTATGTCGTTCTAAAGGGAATCAACACATTACGTATTATTTAATTTAATGTTGAGGACCCGTTAAAACATTTAAAGAGGAAATCCCACTGCAACTCAGAGACATCAGAAGCTTCTTTAAAGCGTGCTTAGTCAGGTTGAAGTAACTAGAAGCTGATAAATGTACTGCATATTGAATGGATATTCCCCTGTAGTGGAGCAGAAGTATAAAGTCCCTCAGACTGAGTTACTCTCCACTGTCTGTCCCGCTCTGACGGTCACATTCTTGCAGAGTTAATTGACTTAAACTAAACTATGCTGTGGAACAACAGAGGCCTCTCAACATACCGCATGTCGTCCTTCCCATGATCCTCCCCTGCTTTACCTCCTGCTGCTCTCTCCACAGGGTGAGTGAGAGGTTATGACAGACACACCTGTGCCCCACTGAGGTCGTCCACTAAACCCTCCCGACTCTCACTTCCTTCTTCACTACTCAGTCTCTCCTTAAATCAACTCATTACTCTCAACTCTTTACACCTTGCACCCCTCCCTCTCATCCCCCAGGCCCATCGCCCTCATCCCCTCCACGCCCCGTCCCTCCTCTTCTCCGACTTCCACAGGAAATTACCATGTCTGGACGCTTCACGTCCACGGCTGAACTTTCAGAGAGGCCTTATGAGTGAGAACACAGTCTGGGAGCGGTGTGTGTCTGCACAGGACAGTGTGTGTTCACAGTGTGTGTGTGTGTGTGTGTGTGTGTGTGTGTGTGTGTGTGTGTGTGTGTTTACACACTCTTGATAAACAAATAGCAGGAATCTTACATTTAAGGGATCTCTATGAAGATGGTCATGTGTTGTTTTGACTGTCAACAACACGTCTGCTATCTTTTTTTAAAAGGATGCGCAACAATTTTCTATGACAACCTAAACTAAACTTGTTGGTCTCAAATTGACAGAAAACAAAGTAATTTGCATGAAAACACCACTTGGTTTAAATATATAGATATCGGCTGCAACCGACGATTGTTTTCCTCATCAAATCATCCATCTGCCAGACTTGATAATAACGAGCATTACATCTCTACGCTTGTCTCTCGCTATCGCCAAGGAAACTCCATTAAACAATGGCTGCACCTCCTCTCAAAACATAGATCCCTAGAGTCTCTGTCAGCATCAGAAAAATACCCATGCCGAAAGTTATGTTTTTAAATGTTTTGCTTTGTTCAACCAACTAGCAGATAGAAGGATAATTACAGAATAGTTTGTGTGCTACTGTATTTCGCTTCAGTAAATAAGGACGATGTGTATCTCAGTGGAATGACAGAGCGGAGGTGGAGAGGCATCATGAGACCGGGTTCAAATCATTACTGAGGACTCTGGACAGAATATGTTTTATGATGACGGCTCTATGAAATGGTTGTCAAGCTTTGGGCAACACAAGAAACCACAGAGAGAGAAGATGGAGGATCTATGACAGCTCGGTGTAATCCACCGGGACGTGATGTGGCTGAGCATCACTGGAGGGCAGTGACACAGAGACCAAGGGCTTACAACGAGAGAGGGAGGGTGATGAGGTATGACAAGAAGAGAACGAGATCGATAGCGAAGAAAGTCAACTTCTTGCTGCGATGACATCCGTGTAGACATTTAAATGATCGTGTGCCTTCAATGACACACAATGACGTCCAGAGACTGGAATTCCACTGGAATCATGTAAATCAAGGTACCGCTTCCTCTTTTCTCTCCTAATAAAGAAACTCCCACCCTCAATCCAATTTGCACACAAATGAAATCATTAAAACACGCTTCCCTCGAGACGTTTACCCCCGAGTTATTAACTTATCTCTAAAAAACACAAGCTCCAGATCCCAAAAGAATTAACCTTCTTTGTGTGTTGTGTGTTGCCGGCTGATGAATGTGTGTGTGTGTGTGTGTGTGTGTGTGTGTGTGTGTGTGTGTGTGTGTGTGTGTGTTGTGTGTTGTGTGTTGTGTGTTGCCGGCTGATGAATTCCTGATCTGTGTGTTTGGGGGTAGACTTAAAGTGTGTGTGTGTGTGTGTGTGTGTGTGTGTGTGTGTGTGTGTGTGTGTGTGTGTGTGTGTGTGTGTGTGTGTGTGTGTGTACAAACGCTGTGCACAACAGTATCAGCGTACATGCAGGTATGCAAGGCTGCGTAGGAGTCAATTAGGGGACAAAAGAGAGGAGAGCACAAACGACAGGAGGAGAAAGAGTGAAAGAGAGACTCTGGAAAGAAAGAAAGCTCCAACTATTCTCCTCTCCTTTCGTTTCCCTTCACTGACGCCCTCCTGTTCGGCTCCCACACAGCAGGAATGCACAGGTTACACATGTGTGTGTGTGTGTGTGTGTGTGTGTGTGTGTGTGTGTGTGTGTGTGTGTGTGTGATATGATCAAGTCTCTTCTGATCAGCTTCCGTGATGGAAGCTAACTACATTAACTATATTGGACTGGTCTATTGTGTGTTTTACTCCAGTTACCTGACAACTATAGTTAGGCCTGTTGGTTACTTTTAGATTAACATTGTACATTTCAGGTTCAATTTTGACATTTTGTGAAAAATGCTTATTTGCCTTGTCACATAGAGTTAAATGAAAAGATTCTCTTGTTTCTACGCTTATTATGAAGCTAACGCCAGAAGGATTCAAACTGGAAACAAGGGGGAACATTGCGCTCTGTGCAAAGGCAACACAATCCACCTTCTAATCAATCACTCAACACTTTATACATCATTTGTTTAATCTCAATAAAAAGGTCTCTGAATTTGTTTAACCTACATTGGGCTGTTTATGAGATGTTAGCAGCTCCACCAAAGAGAGCATTTAAAGAGATGATTACATCTAAACAGTTTGAAACTTAAATAAAGTGGCAATCGAAAAGATTTTCATTAAAAAAAAAAAGTCTATTAAGTCATTATCAAACGCTAAAGGAGGTAACACAATGGAGATTGAGCCTATGGACCACTGATGGTTACATATGTGTATTACTGCTAATTCAAACATTTCCTACTGATGCAGCTTCACATTTAAAGGATTTAACTGGCGAAACACGAGTTGACTTTTATTATGAAGTAGTCACATGAAATGTGTTTGTTATAATTCTGTTTGTGTTCCATAACCTTTTTTTCTACCCCATTAATCATCTCACAACCGCTCACATTTGTTTTGTGACACTTTGCAGGGAACAACTGTTCTAAATTAGCGAACCATAAAAAAGTAATAAAAGATTGCTTCACTTCAACCGTCTACAGAAGTAAATTACTTACAATATGCACTGATGCATCAGTTTGAACAATATCATAATATACAATAATACATCAGTCAGTCATAGGGACCATTTAATAATATTTTGCTGATACTATTTCTGTACTTTTAGTAAAGTGGGATTTATTATAGGATCTTTTCTATTTATATTTCTTAAGAAACACAAGGGAAGTAGAATAACAGTAGAGCAGACAGACTCATAGGAAGACTCGCAGCAGCTTCACCTGAACTTATTTGCATGATGGCCGCACTTTGCATGTTGAACTCAGAGCTCTGCCACAAGAAGCTGCCTGACAATAATGTCACTCAAGAGGAAGTGCTTAGTTCACCTAAATGCACGCCTAAGATAACTTGTTTGATTTACATGTTATATGTCGAGGTTCCCAGTAATCTGCGTCTAACACGCCAACACAACACAAATGAAAGGAATGTGATCTGTGGCGCTCAAAGCATCAACGAATGACCGTGGAGCAAACTCAACAACAAGTAGTTCCAAGGAAAACTGTACACATTAAGTTTAAGTGAATTCAACATTTGATGAGTTATTATGGAGTGACAGTTTTAAAATTGCATGAGTTAGTATAATTGTCTTTATTGGATTGTTGACAGTATAGATTGAGAGAAAAAACATGGGGGTGGAAAGGTACATTTATGTATGTATAGTATTTTGAGGTACCTGTACTTCTCTGTATTTAAATTGTATATTTATATGAGACGACATATACAGCCGTTGTTCAGTGAGGACGACTTGTGTATATGATATGTGACTGAAACACTCGGCCTTATTCATTTCTGAAGTTATTTTTTTAATATTTTGGCCTAAAACTCCACTTTTCTTATGGATAACAAACATCAAAACGAAACGATAAATGTATTGACTGTATTTCTCTTCTTCATGTTCTGAAAGTGTTGCATGAATTAGCATTTGGCTCAGAACGTGATAACACAAATATATAAGACTCATCTATGCAAACGCACAAGATGCATTTAATGACAAGGGCCACTTCACACACACACACACACACACACACACACACACACACACACACACACACACACACACACACACACACACACACACACACACACACACACACTCAGACCAATGTGAGTCTCTGGCAGCAGCAGTCAGCTGTGGCCTCTGGCAGTGAAGCTGAATGAGTTTTAAACTTGACATGAGGATAATATAAATGTGGGGACTTCACTCCATTCATTTCCTGTTAACAGTATTTCTATAGCGCCTATCATATTGTCATTTGTCACAGGTCCTTTTAACAAAAGAGAAGGCCTTAACCAGAGCTTGATGAACTACTTCTGAAGGACAAAGGTGAGGAAACTTCAGGTTTAGTTCCCACAATGTCTGGTAGGCATGCTTGTGCAGAACAGACACATAGAAGAATAAGCACCACCTGGTCACCATAGTTTTGCACTGTGCACCTG
>JBAMJR010000543.1:5000-12500 GCA_038501785.1 Myoxocephalus aenaeus
GACCCAGACCAGGTCTACTAAGTCCGGGTACTGGTCTGGGTCCTGTAGGGGGGTCCCAGTCCCTCTGGGGTACCCAGACCAGGTCTACTAAGTGCGGGTAAAGGTCTGGGTCCTGTAGGGGGGTCCCAGTCCCTCTGGGGTACCCAGACCAGGTCTACTAAGTCCGGGTAAAGGTCTTGGTCTCATGGGGGGGTCTCAGTCCCTCTGGGGTACCCAGACCAGGTCTACTAAGTCCGGGTAAAGGTCTTGGTCTCATGGGGGGGTCTCAGTCCCTCAGCTGGACCCAGACCAGGTCTACTAAGTCCGGGTAAAGGTCTGGGTCCTGTAGGGGGGTATCAGTCCCTCTCTGGTACCCAGACCAGGTCTACTAAGTCCGGGTAAAGGTCTTGGTCCTGTAGGGGGGTCTCAGTCCCTCTCTGGTACCCAGACCAGGTCTACTAAGTCCGGGTAAAGGTCTTGGTCCTGTATGGGGGGTCTCAGTCCCTCTCTGGTACCCAGACCAGGTCTACTAAGTCCGGGTAAAGGTCTGGGTCCTGTAGGGGGGTCTCAGTCCCTCTCTGGTACCCAGACCAGGTCTACTAAGTCTGGGTACTGGTCTTGGTCTCATGGGGGGGTCTCAGTCACTCTGGGGTACCCAGACCTGGTCTACTAAGTCTGGGTACTGGTCTTGGTCTCATGGGGGGTCTCAGTCCCTCTCTGGTACCCAGACCTGGTCTACTAAGTCTGGGTACTGGTCTTGGTCTCATGGGGGGGTCTCAGTCCCTCTATGGTACCCAGACCAGGTCTACTAAGTCTGGGTACTGGTCTGGGTCTCATGGGGGGGTCTCAGTCACTCTGGGGTACCCAGACCAGGTCTACTAAGCCTGGGTACTGGTCTTGGTCTCATGGGGGGGTCTCAGTCCCTCTATGGTACCCAGACCAGGTCTACTAAGTCTGGGTACTGGTCTTGGTCTCATGGGGGGGTCTCAGTCCCTCTATGGTACCCAGACCAGGTCTACTAAGTCTGGGTACTGGTCTTGGTCTCATGGGGGGGTCTCAGTCCCTCTGGGGTACCCAGACCAGGTCTACTAAGTCTGGGTACTGGTCTTGGTCTCATGGGGGGTCTCAGTCCCTCTCTGGTACCCAGACCAGGTCTACTAAGTCTGGGTACTGGTCTGGGTCTCATGGGGGGTCTCAGTCACTCTGGGGTACCCAGACCAGGACCACCAAGCCTGGGTACTGGCCTTGGTCCTGAAGGGGGTCTCAGTCACTCAGTCAGACCCAGAGAAGGACCACCAAGCCTGGGTACTGGTCTTGGTCTCATGGGGGGTCTCAGTCCCTCTCTGGTACCCAGACCAGGTCTACTAAGTCTGGGTACTGGTCTTGGTCTCATGGGGGGGGTCTCAGTCCCTCTCTGGTACCCAGACCAGGTCTACTAAGTCTGGGTACTGGTCTGGGTCTCATGGGGGGGTCTCAGTCACTCTGGGGTACCCAGACCAGGTCTACTAAGCCTGGGTACTGGTCTTGGTCTCATGGGGGGGTCTCAGTCCCTCTATGGTACCCAGACCAGGTCTACTAAGTCTGGGTACTGGTCTGGGTCTCATGGGGGGGTCTCAGTCACTCAGTCAGACCCAGACCAGGACCACCAAGCCTGGGTACTGGTCTTGGTCTTGTGGGGGGGTCTCAGTCCCTCTATGGTACCCAGACCAGGTCTACTAAGTCTGGGTACTGGTCTGGGTCTCATGGGGGGTCTCAGTCCCTCTCTGGTACCCAGACCAGGTCTACTAAGTCTGGGTACTGGTCTGGGTCTCATGGGGGGTCTCAGTCACTCTGGGGTACCCAGACCAGGACCACCAAGCCTGGGTACTGGTCTTGGTCTTGTGGGGGGGTCTCAGTCCCTCTATGGTACCCAGACCAGGTCTACTAAGTCTGGGTACTGGTCTGGGTCTCATGGGGGGGTCTCAGTCCCTCTGGGGTACCCAGACCAGGTCTACTAAGTCTGGGTACTGGTCTGGGTCTCATGGGGGGTCTCAGTCACTCTGGGGTACCCAGACCAGGACCACCAAGTCTGGGTACTGGTCTTGGTCTCATGGGGGGGTCTCAGTCACTCCGGGGTACCCAGACCAGGTCTACTAAGTTTGGGTACTGGTCTTGGTCTCATGGGGGGTCTCAGTCCCTCTCTGGTACCCAGACCAGGTCTACTAAGTCCGGGTAAAGGTCTGGGTCCTGTAGGGGGGTCCCAGTCCCTCTGTGGTACCCAGACCAGGTCTACTAAGTCCTGGTAAAGGTCTTGGTCCTGTAGGGGGGTCTCAGTCACTCTGGGGTACCCAGACCAGGTCTACTAAGTCTGGGTACTGGTCTTGGTCTCATGGGGGGGTCTCAGTCCCTCTCTGGTACCCAGACCAGGTCTACTAAGTCCGGGTAAAGGTCTTGGTCCTGTAGGGGGGTCTCAGTCCCTCTCTGGTACCCAGACCAGGTCTACTAAGTCCGGGTAAAGGTCTGGGTCCTGTAGGGGGGTCTCAGTCCCTCTCTGGTACCCAGACCAGGTCTACTAAGTCTGGGTAAAGGTCTTGGTCCTGTAGGGGGGTCTCAGTCCCTCTCTGGTACCCAGACCAGGTCTACTAAGCCTGGGTACTGGTCTTGGTCTCATGGGGGGTCTCAGTCACTCACACAGACCCAGACCAGGACCACCAAGCCTGGGTACTGGTCTGGGTCTCGTGGGGGGGTCTCAGTCCCTCTCTGGTACCCAGACCAGGTCTACTAAGCCTGGGTACTGGTCTTGGTCTCATGGGGGGTCTCAGTCACTCACACAGACCCAGACCAGGACCACCAAGCCTGGGTACTGGTCTTGGTCTTGTGGGGGGGTCTCAGTCTCTCTGGGGTACCCAGACCAGGTCTACTAAGTCTGGGTAGTGGTCTGGGTCTCATGGGGGGTCTCAGTCACTCACACAGACCCAGACCAGGACCACCAAGTCCGGGTACTGGTCTGGGTCTCGTGGGGGGGTCTCAGTCCCTCTCTGGTACCCAGACCAGGTCTACTAAGTCTGGGTACTGGTCTGGGTCTCATGGGGGGGTCTCAGTCACTCACTCAGACCCAGAGAAGGACCACCGAGCCTGGGTACTGGCCTTGGTCCTGAAGGGGGTCTCAGTCACTCACACAGACCCAGACCAGGACCACCAAGCCTGGGTACTGGTCTTGGTCTCGTGAAGGGGTCTCAGTCACTCTGGGGTACCCAGACCAGGACCACCAAGCCTGGGTACTGGTCTTGGTCTTGTGGGGGGGTCTCAGTCCCTCTGGGGTACCCAGACCAGGTCTACTAAGTCTGGGTACTGGTCTTGGTCTCATGGGGGGGGTCTCAGTCCCTCTATGGTACCCAGACCAGGTCTACTAAGTCTGGGTACTGGTCTGGGTCTCATGGGGGGGTCTCAGTCCCTCTGGGGTACCCAGACCAGGTCTACTAAGTCTGGGTACTGGCCTTGGTCCTGAAGGGGGTCTCAGTCACTCACACAGACCCAGAGAAGGACCACCAAGTCTGTGTACTGGTCTTGGTCTTGTGGGGGGGTCTCAGTCCCTCTCTGGTACCCAGACCAGGTCTACTAAGTCTGGGTACTGGTCTTGGTCTCTTGGGGGGGTCTCAGTCCCTCTGGGGTACCCAGACCAGGTATACTAAGTCTGGGTACTGGTCTTGGTCTCATGGGGGGGTCTCAGTCACTCTGGGGTACCCAGACCAGGACCACCAAGTCTGGGTACTGGTCTTGGTCTCATGGGGGGTCTCAGTCCCTCTCTGGTACCCAGACCAGGTCTACTAAGTCTGGGTACTGGTCTTGGTCTCATGGGGGGGTCTCAGTCACTCTCTGGTACCCAGACCAGGTCTACTAAGTCTGGGTACTGGTCTGGGTCTCATGGGGGGGGTCTCAGTCACTCTGGGGTACCCAGACCAGGACCACCAAGTCTGGGTACTGGTCTTGGTCTCATGGGGGGTCTCAGTCCCTCTCTGGTACCCAGACCAGGTCTACTAAGTCTGGGTACTGGTCTTGGTCTCATGGGGGGGTCTCAGTCACTCTCTGGTACCCAGACCAGGTCTACTAAGTCTGGGTACTGGTCTGGGTCTCATGGGGGGGTCTCAGTCCCTCTGGGGTACCCAGACCAGGACCACCAAGCCTGGGTACTGGTCTTGGTCTCTTGGGGGGTCTCAGTCCCTCTCTGGTACCCAGACCAGGTCTACTAAGTCTGGGTACTGGTCTTGGTCTTGTGGGGGGGTCTCAGTCCCTCTGGGGTACCCAGAGAAGGACCACCAAGTCTGGGTACTGGTCTTGGTCTCATGGGGGGTCTCAGTCCCTCTATGGTACCCAGACCAGGACCACCAAAGCCTGGGTACTGGTCTTGGTCTTGTGGGGGGGTCTCAGTCCCTCTGGGGTACCCAGACCAGGACCACCAAGCCTGGGTACTGGCCTTGGTCCTGAAGGGGGTCTCAGTCACTCACACAGACCCAGAGAAGGACCACCAAGCCTGGGTACTGGTCTTGGTCTTGTGGGGGGGTCTCAGTCACTCAGAGGTACCCAGACCAGGACCACCAAGCCTGGGTACTGGTCTGGGTCTCATGGGGGGGGTCTCAGTCCCTCTGGGGTACCCAGAGAAGGACCACCAAGTCTGGGTACTGGTCTGGGTCTCATGGGGGGGTCTCAGTCCCTCTGGGGTACCCAGAGAAGGACCACCAAGTCTGGGTACTGGTCTTGGTCTCATGGGGGGTCTCAGTCACTCTGGGGTACCCAGAGAAGGACCACCAAGTCTGGGTACTGGTCTGGGTCTCATGGGGGGGGGGTCTCAGTCTCTCTGGGGTACCCAGACCAGGTCTACTAAGTCTGGGTACTGGTCTTGGTCTTGTGGGGGGGTCTCAGTCACTCTGGGGTACCCAGACCAGGACCACCAAGCCTGGGTACTGGCCTTGGTCCTGAAGGGGGTCTCAGTCACTCACACAGACCCAGACTAGGACCACCAAAGCCTGGGTACTGGTCTTGGTCTCATGGGGGGGTCTCAGTCCCTCTCTGGTACCCAGACCAGGTCTACTAAGTCTGGGTAAAGGTCTGGGTCTCATGGGGGGGTCTCAGTCCCTCTCTGGTACCCAGACCAGGTCTACTAAGTCTGGGTAAAGGTCTGGGTCTCATGGGGGGGGGTCTCAGTCCCTCTCTGGTACCCAGACCAGGTCTACTAAGTCTGGGTACTGGTCTGGGTCTCATGGGGGGGTCTCAGTCCCTCTATGGTACCCAGACCAGGTCTACTAAGTCTGGGTACTGGTCTTGGTCTTGTGGGGGGGTCTCAGTCCCTCTATGGTACCCAGACCAGGTCTACTAAGTCTGGGTACTGGTCTGGGTCTCATGGGGGGTCTCAGTCACTCTGGGGTACCCAGAGAAGGACCACCAAGTCTGGGTACTGGTCTTGGTCTTGTGGGGGGGTCTCAGTCACTCTGGGGTACCCAGACCAGGACCACCAAAGCCTGGTTACTGGTCTTGGTCTCATGGGGGGTCTCAGTCACTCTGGGGTACCCAGACCAGGACCACCAAGCCTGGGTACTGGTCTTGGTCTTGTGGGGGGGTCTCAGTCCCTCTGGGGTACCCAGAGAAGGACCACCAAGTCTGGGTACTGGTCTGGGTCTCATGGGGGGGTCTCAGTCCCTCTCTGGTACCCAGACCAGGTCTACTAAGTCTGGGTACTGGCCTTGGTCCTGAAGGGGGTCTCAGTCACTCACACAGACCCAGACCAGGACCACCAAGCCTGGGTACTGGTCTTGGTCTTGTGGGGGGGGTCTCAGTCCCTCTATGGTACCCAGACCAGGTCTACTAAGTCTGGGTACTGGTCTGGGTCTCATGGGGGGGTCTCAGTCCCTCTCTGGTACCCAGACCAGGTCTACTAAGCCTGGGTACTGGTCTTGGTCTTGTGGGGGGGTCTCAGTCACTCAGTCAGACCCAGACCAGGACCACCAAGCCTGGGTACTGGTCTTGGTCTTGTGGGGGGGTCTCAGTCCCTCTATGGTACCCAGACCAGGTCTACTAAGTCTGGGTACTGGTCTGGGTCTCATGGGGGGGTCTCAGTCCCTCTCTGGTACCCAGACCAGGTCTACTAAGTCTGGGTACTGGTCTGGGTCTCATGGGGGGTCTCAGTCACTCTGGGGTACCCAGACCAGGTCTACTAAGTCTGGGTACTGGTCTGGGTCTCATGGGGGGTCTCAGTCCCTCTCTGGTACCCAGACCAGGTCTACTAAGTCTGGGTACTGGTCTGGGTCTCATGGGGGGGTCTCAGTCCCTCTGGGGTACCCAGACCAGGTCTACTAAGCCTGGGTACTGGTCTTGGTCTTGTGGGGGGGTCTCAGTCACTCAGTCAGACCCAGACCAGGACCACCAAGCCTGGGTACTGGTCTTGGTCTCATGGGGGGTCCCAGTCCCTCTGGGGTACCCAGACCAGGTCTACTAAGTCTGGGTACTGGTCTTGGTCTCATGGGGGGGTCTCAGTCCCTCTGGGGTACCCAGAGAAGGACCACCAAGTCTGGGTACTGGTCTTGGTCTCATGGGGGGTCTCAGTCCCTCTGGGGTACCCAGAGAAGGACCACCAAGTCTGGGTACTGGTCTTGGTCTCATGGGGGGGGTCTCAGTCACTCAGAGGTACCCAGACCAGGACCACCAAGTCTGGGTACTGGTCTGGGTCTCATGGGGGGGTCTCAGTCACTCACACAGACCCAGACCAGGACCACCAAGCCTGGGTACTGGTCTGGGTCTCATGGGGGGTCTCAGTCACTCACACAGACCCAGACCAGGACCACCAAGTCCGGGTACTGGTCTGGGTCTCGTGGGGGGGTCTCACACTCACTCAGACAGACCCAGAAGACACTCCCTCTAGCTGGGGAGCTCAGGGCTTTGGAGGCCATCTGACCTTTGACCTTTCGCTGTTAGCAGGCCTGGAACCACGGGGACCATGCCGAATTGAAGAGGAGCTTCCCCTGAACACGGGAAGCCAAACCCGGGGCTTCTAGGTGGTCCACAGCCTGATTTAGGACCGTTTTAGTGAATCCGCATGCAGTACCGGACGTCGCCACAGGAGGGAGCTCCAAGCACAGCTCGCGCCACATTTCAACCCTGGAAAGTGCCTTACCATGCTCCAATCTTCTCGCGGAAAACGGCGTTGGAAAGAGGAGGTTCCCCTGAAAAATGCAAGCCAACCCGCGGGCCTCTAGGTGCTCCAGAGCCTGCTCCACAGCCGTTTTAGTGCTCCGGAGTCGAAGCCTGCATTGGAGTAGAAGGCCGGGAGCCACATTTCAACCCTGGAAAGTGCCTTACCATGCTCCAATCTTCTCGCGGAAAACGGCGTTGGAAAGAAGAGCTTCCCCTGAAGACGGGAAGCCAACCCGCAGGCTTCTAGGTGCTCCACAGCCTGCTCGGCGGCCGCTGTAGAGCGCAGTCGGCGGGTCAGGTTTGCAGAGGTCAGTGCATTAAAAGCTCAATTTGTAATGCCCGGATTTCGCCACAAGA
>JBAMJR010000543.1:17500-25000 GCA_038501785.1 Myoxocephalus aenaeus
CCGGACTTGGTGCTCCGTTCCTGGGTAGCTCAGAGCCAGCAGGACCCCCCTAGAGGACTGGGACCCCCCTAGAGGACCGGGACCCGCAGCCGGACTTGGTGCTCCGTTCCTGGGTAGCTCAGAGCCAGCAGGACCCCCCTAGAGGACTGGGACCCGCAGCCGGACTTGGTGCTCCGTTCCTGGGTAGGTCAGAGCCAGCAGGACCCCCCTAGAGGACCGGGACCCCCCTAGAGGACCGGGACCCGCAGCCGGACTTGGTGCTCCGTTCCTGGGTAGCTCAGAGCCAGCAGGACCCCCCTAGAGGACTGGGACCCGGGCCAGCATGAACTGGTAAAGTTGCACCCATAGTTTCCAAGGGAGAATTCGACAACATTCTGCCCATGTTAATGTTGTCCAATCCGCCGTTTTTAAGTAAGGAATCAAGTATCCTTATAATTCAAAAACGGCGGATTGGACAACTTTAACATGGGCAAAATAGGTTGTCCATTCCTCCCTTGTGAGGAGGAATGGACAACCTTTTTTGCCCATGTTAATGTTGTCCAATCCGCCGTTTTTGAATTATAAGGATTCTTGATTCCTTACTCAAAAGTAGCCCAAACCGCCCAAATGTGCCCAATCCGCCGCCGGCGGCGGATTGGGGCAAAACGGGCGTCTCAGGGCGGCGGATGGGGTCACCTTGGGCGGATTGGGGCACCTGTCCCTTAATCCGCCCGTTTTGTCCCAATCCGCCGGCGGCGGATTGGGCACATTTGGGCGGATTGGGGCGGCGGATTGGGCACATTTGGGCGGATTGGGGGGCGGATTGGGCACATTTGGGCGGATTAAGGGACAGAGTTTCGGGATTCAGATTTACATTTTTAAACTGCGGGATCTCCGCCACCGTTCGACGTACGGCGACCAAACGTAGATATCTCGGCACAGCGTTAAATTGTACGGGATGAGTGAAAAAAAAGTATCCTTACGATTCGAATCCCAATCCGCCCTTTTGGTCCCTCGACGCCCGCCCCAATCCTCCCATCTGGAAAAGGTACACAATGAGACATAGATATCTCGAATCAGCGTTAAATTATGAACCCTTTGGACACAATTCCTCAGGAACTATCTAAAAAACATACACTTAGACTTTTTATCATGAGAACTTAAATCCTTATAATTCAAAAACGGCGGATTGGACAACATTAACATGGGCAAAATAGGTTGTCCATTCCTCCCTTGTGAGGAGGAATGGACAACTTATTTTGCCCATGTTAATGTTGTCCAATCCGCCGTTTTTGAATTATAAGGATTCTTGATTCCTTACTCCAAAGGCCTTTGCAAAATCTTGAAAAAAGTATTTTAATTACTTTAGAACCACTTAGAGATCTGCATTCTTTTCCTAAATTAAGAGGGGACTCTCAAGATAGTTGCCGGACTTGGTGCTCCGTTCCTGGGTAGCTCAGAGCCAGCAGGACCCCCCTAGAGGACTGGGACCCGGGCCAGCATGAACTGGTAAAGTTGCACCCATAGTTTCCAAGGGAGAATTCGACAACATTCTGCCCATGTTAATGTTGTCCAATCCGCCGTTTTTAAGTAAGGAATCAAGTATCCTTATAATTCAAAAACGGCGGATTGGACAACTTTAACATGGGCAAAATAGGTTGTCCATTCCTCCCTTGTGAGGAGGAATGGACAACCTTTTTTGCCCATGTTAATGTTGTCCAATCCGCCGTTTTTGAATTATAAGGATTCTTGATTCCTTACTCCAACGGCCTTTGCAAAATCTTGAAAAAAGTATTTTAATTACTTTAGAACCACTTAGAGATCTGCATTCTTTTCCTAAATTAAGAGGGGACTCTCAAGATAGTTGCCGGACTTGGTGCTCCGTTCCTGGGTAGCTCAGAGCCAGCAGGACCCCCCTAGAGGACTGGGACCCGGGCCAGCATGAACTGGTAAAGTTGCACCCATAGTTTCCAAGGGAGAATTCGACAACATTCTGCCCATGTTAATGTTGTCCAATCCGCCGTTTTTAAGTAAGGAATCAAGTATCCTTATAATTCAAAAACGGCGGATTGGACAACTTTAACATGGGCAAAATAGGTTGTCCATTCCTCCCTTGTGAGGAGGAATGGACAACCTTTTTTGCCCATGTTAATGTTGTCCAATCCGCCGTTTTTGAATTATAAGGATTCTTGATTCCTTACTCAAAAGTAGCCCAAACCGCCCAAATGTGCCCAATCCGCCGCCGGCGGCGGATTGGGGCAAAACGGGCGTCTCAGGGCGGCGGATGGGGTCACCTTGGGCGGATTGGGGCACCTGTCCCTTAATCCGCCCGTTTTGTCCCAATCCGCCGGCGGCGGATTGGGCACATTTGGGCGGATTGGGGCGGCGGATTGGGCACATTTGGGCGGATTAAGGGACAGAGTTTCGGGATTCAGATTTACATTTTTAAACTGCGGGATCTCCGCCACCGTTCGACGTACGGCGACCAAACGTAGATATCTCGGCACAGCGTTAAATTGTACGGGATGAGTGAAAAAAAAGTATCCTTACGATTCGAATCCCAATCCGCCCTTTTGGTCCCTCGACGCCCGCCCCAATCCTCCCATCTGGAAAAGGTACACAATGAGACATAGATATCTCGAATCAGCGTTAAATTATGAACCCTTTGGACACAATTCCTCAGGAACCATCTAAAAAACATACACTTAGACTTTTTATCATGAGAACTTAAATCCTTATAATTCAAAAACGGCGGATTGGACAACATTAACATGGGCAAAATAGGTTGTCCATTCCTCCCTTGTGAGGAGGAATGGACAACTTATTTTGCCCATGTTAATGTTGTCCAATCCGCCGTTTTTGAATTATAAGGATTCTTGATTCCTTACTCCAACGGCCTTTGCAAAATCTTGAAAAAAGTATTTTAATTACTTTAGAACCACTTAGAGATCTGCATTCTTTTCCTAAATTAAGAGGGGACTCTCAAGATAGTTGCTCTCAAATATGGGACCCATAGCTGCAAGTTAAAGGCCCAAACCCAAAAGGTTAAAGTCTGCCCTGTGATTACAGGGCAGAAAAACAGCAAAAAGTTAATTTCTTATTTTACCTGCTCTGAGTCTCGAACCGGCAACACCCGGAATCAAGTTCTGTGATCTCGGTTCGAAACCAGGAATTCTACAAGTGCGCCACCAGTGAATATAGAAACTTGCTGCAGAAAAGTAGCATTTGTACCCAGACCTAGCTCAGCGCGATAAGTGTTGGTCTTGGAATGAGCAGGTCAGCGGTACGAATCCCGCCCGAGACAGTGATGAGCAACATGAGCAGCCGGACTTGGTGCTCTGTCCCTGGGTAGCTCAGAGCCAGCAGGACCCCCCCAGAGGACCAGGACCAGCAGCCGGACTTGGTGCTCCGTTCCTGGGTAGCTCAGAGCCAGCAGGACCCCCCTAGAGGACTGGGACCCGCAGCCGGACTTGGTGCTCCGTTCCTGGGTAGCTCAGAGCCAGCAGGACCCCCCTAGAGGACCGGGACCCGCAGCCGGACTTGGTGCTCCGTTCCTGGGTAGCTCAGAGCCAGCAGGACCCCCCTAGAGGACTGGGACCCCCCTAGAGGACCGGGACCCGCACCCGGACTTGGTCCTCCGTTCCTGGGTAGCTCAGAGCCAGCAGGACCCCCCTAGAGGACCAGGACCCGCACCCGGACTTGGTCCTCCGTTCCTGGGTAGCTCAGAGCCAGCAGGACCCCCCTAGAGGACCGGGACCCGCACCCGGACTTGGCCCTCCGTTCCTGGGTAGCTCAGAGCCAGCGGGACCCAGGGAGGGTCCCGCATTTAAAAACTTGCCCGAACCGGGATTCGAACAGCCAACCTGCTGATCACAAGACCAACACTTATCGAGGTGAGCTAATGCCTTGCTAGAGAACATTGAGTTTTAGAGTAATATATTCAGTCTTTAATTCAGGGTTTTCAAACGGGTGGGAGGGATTTCGCCCACAAAGAATCTGAGAAAAAAGGTGGGGGCAGGAGCAGCGAGTGAGAACTGTTTAGATGATTGTATTAATGTTTTTTTTTACTTGAACTAATTTATTTGAGGTACCTACTTGTTTCCTAAAGTACTTTATGTCTTTTGAAGTACTTTATTTTTAAGTAGTCTTTTTTTTTAAGTACTTTTTTTTCGAAGTATTAATAATATGTAATTTCCTAAATATTCAAATTTAAACTCCAATTTTTCTCACAGACACTCAGAGTGCCTGCAATGAGGTCATGAGGCTAATATTGTTCAGATTGAAGGTCATTTTTTTCTGAACATGTCAGAGCTTAGCTTTCTTTTCCATGTTGTTGCCAGCATGAACTGGTAAAGTTGCACCCATAGTTTCCAAGGGAGAATTCGACAACATTCTGCCCATGTTAATGTTGTCCAATCCGCCGTTTTTAAGTAAGGAATCAAGTATCCTTATAATTCAAAAACGGCGGATTGGACAACTTTAACATGGGCAAAATAGGTTGTCCATTCCTCCCTTGTGAGGAGGAATGGACAACCTTTTTTGCCCATGTTAATGTTGTCCAATCCGCCGTTTTTGAATTATAAGGATTCTTGATTCCTTACTCAAAAGTAGCCCAAACCGCCCTTGCAAAATCTTGAAAAAGTATTTTAATTAAAATTAATTACTTTAAAACCACTTAGAGATGTGCATTCTTTTCCTAAATTAAGAGGGGCTTCTCAACATGCATAACCTGAAATCTGGGGCCAAAAGCTACAAGTTAAGGGCCCCAAAAGCAGGTCTAAAGTGTGACTTTCGACCCCAATTCCCTTACGTTTTTGTAATGTAAAAAATGCCATAATTTCCTAAATATTCATATTCAAACTCCCATTTTTCTCACAGACACTCAGGACAGTGCCTACAATGAGGCCATGAGGTGAAATCACCTCCAAAACATTCACAAGAGGGCGTTGGCTGTGTGCCAAACTCCCAAAAGTAGTCGAATCCTCCCTGGCAAAATCTTGAAAAGGTCTTTTAATTCAAATTAATTACTTTAAAACCACTTAGAGATGTGCATTCTTTTCATAACCCAAGAGGGGCTTTGCAACATCCATACCCTCAAATCTGGGGCCAAAAGCTTCAGGTTAAAGGCCCTAACCCGACCCTAATTCCATGTCCCTTTGATCTTTTTTCACGAGTGCAAAAATGGTCATAATCTCCTAACTGTTAATTATTTTTCTCCCATTTTTCTCACAGACACTCATTAGAGGGCCTACAATGAGGTCATGGGGTGAAATCCCCTTAAAAACATCCACAAGGCTTAATTGGCTGTATGAAATCCAGGATTTCAAGAGGGTGTCAGGGCTAACAAACCTGAGAGCACCTGAAGAGTCTGAGCTGGTCTGAGCTTTTTTTGTTCTGAACATGGTAGAGCTTAGCTTTCTTTTTGAGGTTGTAGCCACTCCCAAATGGGGTCCAACCATGTTGGTTGTGACTCTGTAGCCCTTAGCATCTCTGTGTGGGAGTGGTTTGAAGACCCCCCCAAAACACCAATTTTACTCCTTCAAAGGTTCATATCTCCTAAGGGAAAGATTTTAAGTGCTTGAAACTTGATGGGATCATTGTCCTGGAAGCCTTGAACAGGATTCTAAAAGCACAAGTCTGTAGACCCTCTAGAAAGCTAACTTCCGGTAGCAGCATGCTACCTAGTTAGAACCAAGTGGCCCTAGTACAGCATCCTCTGTTGTCCACCATACTGGAGTGGTGTGTAAAAACTTAATTTAAAAGGGTTTCAATTGCACCCAGCAAAATGTCACGAGAGTCGAGAAATGACTCTGAAGCTCCTTTTTCGAAAAAATCATAAGGAGGATTCGACAACATTCTGCTCATGTTAATGTTGTCCAATCCGCCGTTTTTAAGTAAGGAATCAAGTATCCTTATAATTCAAAAACGGCGGATTGGACAACTTTAACATGGGCAAAATAAGTTGTCCATTCCTCCCTTGTGAGGAGGAATGGACAACTTTTTTTGCCCATGTTAATGTTGTCCAATCCGCCGTTTTTGAATTATAAGGATTCTTGATTCCTTACTCAAAAGTAGCCCAAACCGCCCTTGCAAAATCTTGAAAAAGTATTTTAATTAAAATTAATTACTTTAAAACCACTTAGAGATGTGCATTCTTTTCCTAAATTAAGAGGGGCTTCTCAACATGCATAACCTGAAATCTGGGGCCAAAAGCTACAAGTTAAGGGCCCCAAAAGCAGGTCTAAAGTGTGACTTTCGACCCCAATTCCCTTACGTTTTTGTAATGTAAAAAATGCCATAATTTCCTAAATATTCATATTCAAACTCCCATTTTTCTCACAGACACTCAGGACAGTGCCTACAATGAGGCCATGAGGTGAAATCACCTCCAAAACCTTCACAAGAGGGCGTTGGCTGTGTGCCAAACTCCCAAAAGTAGTCGAATCCTCCCTGGCAAAATCTTGAAAAAGTCTTTTAATTCAAATTAATTACTTTAAAACCACTTAGAGATGTGCATTCTTTTCATAACCCAAGAGGGGCTTTGCAACATCCATACCCTCAAATCTGGGGCCAAAAGCTTCAGGTTAAAGGCCCTAACCCGACCCTAATTCCATGTCCCTTTGATCTTTTTTCACGAGTGCAAAAATGGTCATAATCTCCTAACTGTTAATTATTTTTCTCCCATTTTTCTCACAGACACTCATTAGAGGGCCTACAATGAGGTCATGGGGTGAAATCCCCTTAAAAACATCCACAAGGCTTAATTGGCTGTATGAAATCCAGGATTTCAAGAGGGTGTCAGGGCTAACAAACCTGAGAGCACCTGAAGAGTCTGAGCTGGTCTGAGCTTTTTTTGTTCTGAACATGGTAGAGCTTAGCTTTCTTTTTGAGGTTGTAGCCACTCCCAAATGGGGTCCAACCATGTTGGTTGTGACTCTGTAGCCCTTAGCATCTCTGTGTGGGAGTGGTTTGAAGACCCCCCCAAAACACCAATTTTACTCCTTCAAAGGTTCATATCTCCTAAGGGAAAGATTTTAAGTGCTTGAAACTTGATGGGATCATTGTCCTGGAAGCCTTGAACAGGATTCTAAAAGCACAAGTCTGTAGACCCTCTAGAAAGCTAACTTCCGGTAGCAGCATGCTACCTAGTTAGAACCAAGTGGCCCTAGTACAGCATCCTCTGTTGTCCACCATACTGGAGTGGTGTGTAAAAACTTAATTTAAAAGGGTTTCAATTGCACCCAGCAAAATGTCACGAGAGTCGAGAAATGACTCTGAAGCTCCTTTTTCGAAAAAATCATAAGGAGGATTCGACAACATTCTGCTCATGTTAATGTTGTCCAATCCGCCGTTTTTAAGTAAGGAATCAAGTATCCTTATAATTCAAAAACGGCGGATTGGACAACTTTAACATGGGCAAAATAAGTTGTCCATTCCTCCCTTGTGAGGAGGAATGGACAACCTTTTTTGCCCATGTTAATGTTGTCCAATCCGCCGTTTTTGAATTGTAAGGATACTAGA
>JBAMJR010000543.1:32500-40000 GCA_038501785.1 Myoxocephalus aenaeus
TGTCAATGTAAAATAATGAAAGAGGTAATCTTCGGTCTGTTATCTTACACTCCGTTTCGTGCCCCTGGTACTCTGAGTCTCGCGCCCCTGGTACTCTAAATCTGATTCTCGTGCCCCTGGTACTCTGAATCTCGCGCCCCTGGTACTCTGAATCTCGCGCCCCTGGTTCTCTAACTCCGATTCTCGCGCCCCTGGTGCTCCGATTCTCGCGCCCCTGGTACTCTGAATCTCGCGCCCCTGGTTCTCTAACTCAGATTCTCGCGCCCCTGGTGCTCCGAATCTCGCGCCCCTGGTTCTCTAACTCCGATTCTCGCGCCCCTGGTGCTCCGAATCTCGCGCCCCTGGTTCTCTAGGACTCTCGCGCCCCTGGTTATCTAGGATTCTCGTGCCCCTGGTTCTCTAACTCTCGCGCCCCTGGTTATCTGACTCTCGCGCCCCTGGTTATCTAGGACTCTCGCGCCCCTGGTTCTCTAACTCTCGCGCCCCTGGTTCTCTAACTCTCGTGCCCCTGGTTCTCTAGAACTCTGGCGCCCCTGGTTCTCTAACTCTCGTGCCCCTGGTTATCTAGATCTCGGACCCCTGGTTCTCTAACTATCTCGGAGCCCTGGTACTCTAGAATAGTGGACTCTGTCTGATTTTCATCACTTTTTCCATTTTGAAAAAAGTTAAAGTTTTTTCTTCCTGAGGGAGGGGGGATTTCCTCCGAAACTATGGCGAAAAAAAAGGTGGGGGCTGAGCAGCGAGTGAGAGGAGGTCTGGCTGCTGGCCTTGGTCCTCTAGGGGGTCCAGGTCCCTCTGGGGTACCCAGACCAGGTCTACTAAGTCCGGCTAAAGGTCTTGGTCCTGTAGGGGGGTCTGAGTCACTCAGCTAGACCCAGACCAGGTCTACTAAGTCCGGCTAAAGGTCTTGGTCCTGTAGTGGGGTCTGAGTCTCTCAGCTAGACCCAGACCAGGTCTACTAAGTCCGGGTACTGGTCTGGGTCCTGTAGGGGGGTCCCAGTCCCTCTGTGGTACCCAGACCAGGTCTACTAAGTCCGGGTAAAGGTCTTGGTCCTGTAGGGGGGTCTCAGTCCCTCTCTGGTACCCAGACCAGGTCTACTAAGTCCGGGTAAAGGTCTGGGTCCTGTAGGGGGGTCCCAGTCCATCTGTGGTACCCAGACCAGGTCTACTAAGTCCGGGTAAAGGTCTTGGTCCTGTAGGGGGGTCTCAGTCCCTCTCTGGTACCCAGACCAGGTCTACTAAGTCCGGGTAAAGGTCTTGGTCCTGTAGGGGGGTCTCAGTCCCTCTCTGGTACCCAGACCAGGTCTACTAAGTCCGGGTACTGGTCTTGGTCTCATGGGGGGGTCTCAGTCACTCTGGGGTACCCAGACCAGGTCTACTAAGTCTGGGTACTGGTCTTGGTCTCATGGGGGGGTCTCAGTCCCTCTATGGTACCCAGACCAGGTCTACTAAGTCTGGGTACTGGTCTTGGTCTCATGGGGGGGTCTCAGTCCCTCTATGGTACCCAGACCAGGTCTACTAAGTCTGGGTACTGGTCTTGGTCTCATGGGGGGGTCTCAGTCACTCCGGGGTACCCAGACCAGGTCTACTAAGTTTGGGTACTGGTCTTGGTCTCATGGGGGGTCTCAGTCCCTCTCTGGTACCCAGACCAGGTCTACTAAGTCCGGGTAAAGGTCTGGGTCCTGTAGGGGGGTCCCAGTCCCTCTGTGGTACCCAGACCAGGTCTACTAAGTCCTGGTAAAGGTCTTGGTCCTGTAGGGGGGTCTCAGTCACTCTGGGGTACCCAGACCAGGTCTACTAAGTCTGGGTACTGGTCTTGGTCTCATGGGGGGGTCTCAGTCCCTCTCTGGTACCCAGACCAGGTCTACTAAGTCCGGGTAAAGGTCTTGGTCCTGTAGGGGGGTCTCAGTCCCTCTCTGGTACCCAGACCAGGTCTACTAAGTCCGGGTAAAGGTCTGGGTCCTGTAGGGGGGTCTCAGTCCCTCTCTGGTACCCAGACCAGGTCTACTAAGTCTGGGTAAAGGTCTTGGTCCTGTAGGGGGGTCTCAGTCCCTCTCTGGTACCCAGACCAGGTCTACTAAGCCTGGGTACTGGTCTTGGTCTCATGGGGGGTCTCAGTCACTCACACAGACCCAGACCAGGACCACCAAGTCCGGGTACTGGTCTGGGTCTCGTGGGGGGGTCTCAGTCCCTCTCTGGTACCCAGACCAGGTCTACTAAGTCTGGGTACTGGTCTGGGTCTCATGGGGGGGTCTCAGTCACTCACTCAGACCCAGAGAAGGACCACCGAGCCTGGGTACTGGCCTTGGTCCTGAAGGGGGTCTCAGTCACTCACACAGACCCAGACCAGGACCACCAAGCCTGGGTACTGGTCTTGGTCTCGTGAAGGGGTCTCAGTCACTCTGGGGTACCCAGACCAGGACCACCAAGCCTGGGTACTGGTCTTGGTCTTGTGGGGGGGTCTCAGTCCCTCTGGGGTACCCAGACCAGGTCTACTAAGTCTGGGTACTGGTCTTGGTCTCATGGGGGGGTCTCAGTCCCTCTATGGTACCCAGACCAGGTCTACTAAGTCTGGGTACTGGTCTGGGTCTCATGGGGGGGTCTCAGTCCCTCTGGGGTACCCAGACCAGGTCTACTAAGTCTGGGTACTGGCCTTGGTCCTGAAGGGGGTCTCAGTCACTCACACAGACCCAGAGAAGGACCACCAAGTCTGTGTACTGGTCTTGGTCTTGTGGGGGGGTCTCAGTCCCTCTCTGGTACCCAGACCAGGTCTACTAAGTCTGGGTACTGGTCTTGGTCTCTTGGGGGGGTCTCAGTCCCTCTGGGGTACCCAGACCAGGTATACTAAGTCTGGGTACTGGTCTTGGTCTCATGGGGGGGTCTCAGTCACTCTGGGGTACCCAGACCAGGACCACCAAGTCTGGGTACTGGTCTTGGTCTCATGGGGGGTCTCAGTCCCTCTCTGGTACCCAGACCAGGTCTACTAAGTCTGGGTACTGGTCTTGGTCTCATGGGGGGGTCTCAGTCACTCTCTGGTACCCAGACCAGGTCTACTAAGTCTGGGTACTGGTCTGGGTCTCATGGGGGGGTCTCAGTCCCTCTGGGGTACCCAGACCAGGACCACCAAGCCTGGGTACTGGTCTTGGTCTCTTGGGGGGTCTCAGTCCCTCTCTGGTACCCAGACCAGGTCTACTAAGTCTGGGTACTGGTCTTGGTCTCATGGGGGGGTCTCAGTCACTCTCTGGTACCCAGACCAGGTCTACTAAGTCTGGGTACTGGTCTGGGTCTCATGGGGGGGTCTCAGTCCCTCTGGGGTACCCAGACCAGGACCACCAAGCCTGGGTACTGGTCTTGGTCTCTTGGGGGGTCTCAGTCCCTCTCTGGTACCCAGACCAGGTCTACTAAGTCTGGGTACTGGTCTTGGTCTCATGGGGGGGTCTCAGTCACTCTGGGGTACCCAGACCAGGTCTACTAAGTCTGGGTACTGGTCTTGGTCTCATGGGGGGGTCTCAGTCCCTCTGGGGTACCCAGACCAGGACCACCAAAGCATGGGTACTGGTCTTGGTCTTGTGGGGGGTCTCAGTCCCTCTGGGGTACCCAGACCAGGACCACCAAGCCTGGGTACTGGTCTTGGTCTCTTGGGGGGTCTCAGTCCCTCTCTGGTACCCAGACCAGGTCTACTAAGTCTGGGTACTGGTCTTGGTCTCATGGGGGGGTCTCAGTCACTCTGGGGTACCCAGACCAGGTCTACTAAGTCTGGGTACTGGTCTTGGTCTCATGGGGGGGTCTCAGTCCCTCTGGGGTACCCAGACCAGGACCACCAAAGCATGGGTACTGGTCTTGGTCTTGTGGGGGGTCTCAGTCCCTCTGGGGTACCCAGACCAGGACCACCAAGCCTGGGTACTGGTCTTGGTCTTGTGGGGGGGTCTCAGTCCCTCTGGGGTACCCAGAGAAGGACCACCAAGTCTGGGTACTGGTCTTGGTCTCATGGGGGGTCTCAGTCCCTCTATGGTACCCAGACTAGGTCTACTAAGTCTGGGTACTGGTCTTGGTCTTGTGGGGGGGTCTCAGTACCTCAGAGGTACCCAGACCAGGACCACCAAAGCCTGGGTACTGGTCTTGGTCTTGTGGGGGGGTCTCAGTCCCTCTGGGGTACCCAGAGAAGGACCACCAAGTCTGGGTACTGGTCTTGGTCTCATGGGGGGTCTCAGTCCCTCTATGGTACCCAGACTAGGTCTACTAAGTCTGGGTACTGGTCTTGGTCTTGTGGGGGGGTCTCAGTCACTCTGGGGTACCCAGACCAGGTCTACTAAGTCTGGGTACTGGTCTTGGTCTCATGGGGGGGTCTCAGTCCCTCTATGGTACCCAGACCAGGTCTACTAAGTCTGGGTACTGGTCTTGGTCTCATGGGGGGTCACAGTCACTCACTCAGACCCAGAGAAGGACCACCAAGTCTGGGTACTGGTCTTGGTCTCATGGGGGGGTCTCAGTCCCTCTATGGTACCCAGACCAGGTCTACTAAGTCTGGGTACTGGTCTGGGTCTCATGGGGGGGTCTCAGTCCCTCTATGGTACCCAGACCAGGACCACCGAGCCTGGGTACTGGCCTTGGTCCTGAAGGGGGTCTCAGTCACTCACACAGACCCAGAGAAGGACCACCAAGCCTGGGTACTGGTCTGGGTCTCATGGGGGGTCTCAGTCACTCAGCTAGACCCAGACCAGGTCTACTAAGTCCGGGTACTGGTCTTGGTCTTGTGGGGGGGTCTCAGTCACTCAGAGGTACCCAGACCAGGACCACCAAAGCCTGGGTACTGGTCTTGGTCTCATGGGGGGTCTCAGTCTCTCTGGGGTACCCAGACCAGGTCTACTAAGTCTGGGTAAAGGTCTGGGTCTCATGGGGGGGTCTCAGTCCCTCTCTGGTACCCAGACCAGGTCTACTAAGTCTGGGTAAAGGTCTGGGTCTCATGGGGGGGGTCTCAGTCCCTCTCTGGTACCCAGACCAGGTCTACTAAGTCTGGGTACTGGTCTTGGTCTCATGGGGGGGTCTCAGTCACTCTGGGGTACCCAGACCAGGACCACCAAGCCTGGGTACTGGTCTTGGTCTTGTGGGGGGGTCTCAGTCCCTCTGGGGTACCCAGACCAGGTCTACTAAGTCTGGGTACTGGTCTTGGTCTCATGGGGGGGTCTCAGTCACTCTATGGTACCCAGACCAGGTCTACTAAGTCTGGGTACTGGTCTTGGTCTCATGGGGGGTCTCAGTCCCTCTCTGGTACCCAGACCAGGTCTACTAAGTCTGGGTACTGGTCTTGGTCTTGTGGGGGGGTCTCAGTCACTCAGAGGTACCCAGACCAGGACCACCAAGCCTGGGTACTGGTCTTGGTCTTGTGGGGGGGTCTCAGTCCCTCTGGGGTACCCAGAGAAGGACCACCAAGCCTGGGTACTGGCCTTGGTCCTGAAAGGAGTCTCAGTCCCTCTCTGGTACCCAGACCAGGTCTCCTAAGTCTGGGTAAAGGTCTGGGTCTCATGGGGGGGTCTCAGTCCCTCTCTGGTACCCAGACCAGGTCTACTAAGTCTGGGTACTGGTCTTGGTCTCATGGGGGGGTCTCAGTCACTCTATGGTACCCAGACCAGGTCTACTAAGTCTGGGTACTGGTCTTGGTCTCATGGGGGGTCTCAGTCCCTCTATGGTACCCAGACCAGGTCTACTAAGTCTGGGTACTGGTCTTGGTCTCATGGGGGGGTCTCAGTCACTCTGGGGTACCCAGACCAGGTCTACTAAGTCTGGGTACTGGTCTTGGTCTCATGGGGGGGTCTCAGTCCCTCTCTGGTACCCAGACCAGGTCTACTAAGTCCGGGTACTGGTCTTGGTCTCATGGGGGGGTCTCAGTCACTCTGGGGTACCCAGACCAGGTCTACTAAGTCTGGGTACTGGTCTTGGTCTCATGGGGGGGTCTCAGTCCCTCTATGGTACCCAGACCAGGTCTACTAAGTCTGGGTACTGGTCTTGGTCTCATGGGGGGTCTCAGTCCCTCTCTGGTACCCAGACCAGGTCTACTAAGTCCGGGTAAAGGTCTGGGTCCTGTAGGGGGGTCCCAGTCCCTCTGTGGTACCCAGACCAGGTCTACTAAGTCCTGGTAAAGGTCTTGGTCCTGTAGGGGGGTCTCAGTCACTCTGGGGTACCCAGACCAGGTCTACTAAGTCTGGGTACTGGTCTTGGTCTCATGGGGGGGTCTCAGTCCCTCTGGGGTACCCAGAGAAGGACCACCAAGTCTGGGTACTGGTCTTGGGCTCATGGGGGGTCTCAGTCCCTCTGGGGTACCCAGACCAGGACCACCAAGCCTGGGTACTGGTCTTGGTCTTGTGGGGGGGTCTCAGTCCCTCTGGGGTACCCAGAGAAGGACCACCAAGTCTGGGTACTGGTCTTGGTCTCATGGGGGGTCTCAGTCCCTCTGGGGTACCCAGAGAAGGACCACCAAGTCTGGGTACTGGTCTGGGTCTCATGGGGGGGTCTCAGTCACTCACACAGACCCAGAGAAGGACCACCAAGTATGGGTACTGGTCTTGGTCTCATGGGGGGGTCTCAGTCCCTCTGGGGTACCCAGAGAAGGACCACCAAGTCTGGGTACTGGTCTTGGTCTCATGGGGGGTCTCAGTCCCTCTGGGGTACCCAGAGAAGGACCACCAAGTCTGGGTACTGGTCTTGGTCTTGTGGGGGGGTCTCAGTCACTCTGGGGTACCCAGAGAAGGACCACCAAGTCTGGGTACTGGTCTGGGTCTCATGGGGGGGGTCTCAGTCCCTCTGGGGTACCCAGAGAAGGACCACCAAGTCTGGGTACTGGTCTTGGTCTCATTGGGGGGTCTCAGTCACTCTGGGGTACCCAGAGAAGGACCACCAAGTCTGGGTACTGGTCTTGGTCTCATGGGGGGTCTCAGTCCCTCTGGGGTACCCAGAGAAGGACCACCAAGTCTGGGTACTGGTCTGGGTCTCATGGGGGGTCTCAGTCACTCACACAGACCCAGACCAGGACCACCAAGTCCGGGTACTGGTCTGGGTCTCGTGGGGGGGTCTCACACTCACTCAGACACACCCAGAAGACACTCCCTCTAGCTGGGGAGCTCAGGGCTTTGGAGGCCATCTGACCTTTGACCTTTCGCTGTTAGCAGGCCTGGAACCACGGGGACCATGCCGAATTGAAGAGGAGCTTCCCCTGAACACGGGAAGCCAAACCCGGGGCTTCTAGGTGGTCCACAGCCTGATTTAGGACCGTTTTAGTGAATCCGCATGCAGTACCGGACGTCGCCACAGGAGGGAGCTCCAAGCACAGCTCGCGCCACATTTCAACCCTGGAAAGTGCCTTACCATGCTCCAATCTTCTCGCGGAAAACGGCGTTGGAAAGAGGAGGTTCCCCTGAAAAATGCAAGCCAACCCGCGGGCCTCTAGGTGCTCCAGAGCCTGCTCCACAGCCGTTTTAGTGCTCCGGAGTCGAAGCCTGCATTGGA